>CM047516.1:27738116-27740616 GCA_026122265.1 Ammodytes dubius
GTGTGTGTGTGTGTGTGTGTGTGTGTGTGTGTGTGTGTGTGTGTGTGTCTGCGTGTGTTGTGTGTGTGTGTGTGTGTGTGTGTGTGTTTTATAACAATCAAAAATCCAGATGAGCAGCAGTTTTTACACTGCATGCATTTCGAAATTATCGTTCAGATCTTATCACGCATTTTACAGAAGTACACACACACATGCACACACACACGCACGCACGCACACACACACACACACACACACACACACACACACACGCACACACACACACACACACACACACACACACACACACACACACGCACACACACACTTGAAGACATTAACATTGGCACACAGTGTATTCAATATTCATCACCACCAAGCTGTCACATAATGGGTTCTTTCTGTTGAAATAGTTAAACAGCTGACAGAGCAGCCCACACACACACACACACACACACACGCACACAGTGTGCATAATAGCTGAAAAAAATGTTTTGAATTATTTTTTTTCCCTTAGAAAGGGTCTCATACAATCATATGAAAAAGTTTGGGAACCCCTCTCAGCCGGCATTATAATTGACTCTGCTTTCACAAAAAAAATATAAAAGTGGTATGTCTTTAATTTACCAGGAACAGCTAAGTACTGGGATGTTTTCCAAACAAAGATTTTTTGAAAAGCAGTATTTGGTTGTATGAAATAAAATAAAATGTGAAAAACTGGCTGTGCAAAAATATGGGTACCCTTGTGGTTTTGTTGATTTTAATGCCTGTAACAGCATGTAAAACTGATGACTTTAAACACAAAGTTGGTTGGATTATGTTGTTAAGCCTTGAACCTCATATAATTGTCTGTTTAATCATGAGAAAATGTATTTTAGGTGCCTAAATGCAAGTTGTACTTCTCTTTGACTCTCTGCTGAAGTGAGACAGAATGGGATCATCAAAACAGCTCCCAAAAGATCTTAAAAACAAAGATTATTCATTGTCATGGTTTAGGGGAAGGCTACAAGAAGCTTTCCCAAAGGTTTCAATTGTCAATTTATACTGTAAGGAACGTTGTCAGGGAATGGAAGGACACAGGCACAGTTGCAGTTAAACCCAGGTCTAGCAGACCAAGAAAAGTACAAGAGCAGCATATGCGGCGGATTGTGAGAATGGTTGCACACAACCCAAAGATCACCTCCAAAGGACCTGCAAGAACATCTGGCTGCAGATTGTGTATCTGTACATGGTTCTACAATTCAGTGCAATTTGCACCAAAACATCTGTATGGCCGGGTGATGAGAAGGAAGCCCTTTCTGCGCCCACGCTACAGATACAGTTGCATGGAGTATGCAAAAGCTCATTTAGACAAGCCAGCTTCATATTGGAAGAAAATGCTTTGGACTGATGAGACAAAAATTAAGTTATTTGGTCTTTATAAAAAGCAGATGCTTTGGTGCAAATTGCGCTGAATTGTTGAACGATGTACAGATACACAATCTGCAGCCAGATGTTCTTGTAGGTCTTTGGAGGTGATCTGTGGGTTGTGTGCAACCATTCTCACAATCCTCCACCTATGCCGCTCCTGTTTTTTTCTTGGTCTGCCATGCCTGAGTTTAACTGCCACTATGCCTGTGTCCTTCCATTTCCTGACAACGTTCCCTACAGTCGAAATTGACAATTGAAACCTTTGGGAAAGCTTCTTGTAGCCTTCCCCTAAACCATGACAATGAACAATCTTTGTTTTTCAGATCTTTTGGGAGCTGTTTTGATGATCCCATTCTGTCTCACTTCAGCAGAGTGTCAAAGAGAAGTGCAACTTGCATTTAGGCACCTAAAATACATTTTCTCATGATTAAACAGACAATTATATGAGGTTCAAGGCTTAACAACATAATCCAACCAACTTTGTGTTTAAAGTAATCAGTTTTACATGCTGTTACAGGCATTAAAATCAACAAAACCACAAGGGTACCCATATTTTTGCACAGCCAGTTTTTCACATTTTATTTTATTTCATACAACCAAATACTGCTTTTCAAAAAATCTTTGTTTGGAAAACATCCCAGTACTTAGCTGTTCCTGGTAAATTAAAGACATACCACTTTTATATTTTTTTTTGTGAAAGCAGAGTCAATTATAATGCCGGCTGAGAGGGGTTCCCAAACTTTTTCATATGATTGTATATGTCCATATATCTGCATATTTTGGACCAAGGCCTAGTGCCACCATCTTGAAAGTGTCATAGTTGGAATGTCATCAGGTGCATTGTTTAAAATTTAGGATTGTTCTTGTCCTTGAAGGCCACTGTAGCTTCTGTTATTATTCTAAAGGGTTGGGGTTACCCAGGGAGCGTTGCATTCTAGAACTTTGTAGAACTTTCTTGATGATGTCATATTACACAAAGCACCTTTAAGGGGTGGAATAAGGAGATAGCCCCCTGCTTTGATAAGTGGCTCATGGAGTTCTCTAGTACTTTATATTTTCACAAAATTTGTTATCTGATTTCAGGGAAAGCAGAAAAAATTTAAACAGATAT
>CM047516.1:27750616-27753116 GCA_026122265.1 Ammodytes dubius
ATTTATAATAAACAAAAGAGGACATGTCAAATATGGGGCGCACAGAAGTAATTTTTATTTTATTTATTTTTTTCTTAAAATTACTTTTTGAATTTTTTTTTTGTAAAATTCTTTGGGTATGTTTGACTTGTGTTTATATTTACTAATGTTCTGTGCTTTTTTTCCCAATTATTTGTATTTTTTATTATTTTTGGCGGTACATAACAAAACAGTGAAAGAAGTCAGGTTTCTTTCCATGTGTGAAAAGTATATTTTTGAATGTTCGCAGAAAACAAATGCGGAAAAGTGTTTTTTAGGCAAATTTTGATAAAGCCAGAGTTGGAATCTTAATTTAATTTTTATGACATATTGGTTTCATTAGTGTTGATTTTGGATACTTTTTTGAGGGATTTTACATATTTTTCTTCCAAATGCATTTTCAACATTAAGAAAAGAAAAGTACCATAAATTTACTAGGCCATTGCTTAAATAAGACATTGTTTCTTAGCAATTTTTGCCTGTTTAAATAAAGGTTGATGATGATGATGATAAATCAGACAATTAACAACAAATGATCAAAAGAGGACACAGAGACAGACAGACAGACACACACACACACACACACACACACACACACAGACAGACACACACACACACACACACACACACACACACACACACACACACACACACACACACACACACACACAGAGGTGAAGGGTGAGGCTGAGGATGTTGGTCTCAGTGGAGTGTCATTAAGCTGATGGGATCAGAACGGTGATAAGCTGATGTACGGTGAAAGTGATCCAGAGACAGGGATCATGATAGCACTGAACACACACACACACACACACACACACACACACACACACACACACACACACCCGCACACATGCTCTCTCTCACACACACACACACACACACACACACACACACACACACACACACACACACACACACACACACACACACACACACACACACACACACACACACATCCTTCTAATATACTTGTGAGGACATTGATTGACATAATGCATTCCCTAGCCCCTTACCCTAACCCTAACCATCCAAACTAAATGCCTAACCCCAACCCTTACACTAACCCTAACATAAACCTAATTCATACCTGAACCTTAAAACCTAGTGTTAACCCTCAAACAGCCCTTTAAAGGCCTGTCCTTAAAACCTAGTGTTAACCCTCAAACAGCCCTTTAAAGGCCTGTCCTTAAAACCTAGTGTTAACCCTCAAACAGCCCTTTAAAGGCCTGTCCTTAAAACCTAGTGTTAACCCTCAAACAGCCCTTTAAAGGCCTGTCCTTAAAACCTAGTGTTAACCCTCAAACAGCCCTTTAAAGGCCTGTCCCAAAGTGAGAACCGGACAAAATGTCCTCACTCCTATGGTCTAAAACTCAAATTGGTTCTCACAAAAATAAATACATACACACACACACACACACACACACACACACACACACACACACACACACACACACACAGGTGAACTAGCAGACTGCGGGGCTGGCAGACATGTAAGGGGTTCTGGTCAAAGAGCAATATTGGGAGTATACATGACTGCAGACGGCCTCATTACGTCAGTCCGCTAATGCGTAAACAGCTACGCATACGTTGTGTGTGTGGTGTGTGTGTGTGTGTGTGTGTGTGTGTGTGTGTGTGTGTGTGTGTGTGTGTGTGTGTGTGTGTGTGTGTGTGTGTGTGTGTGTGTGTGTGTGTGTGTGTGTGTGTGTGTGTGTGTGTGTGTGTGTGTGTGTGTGTGTGTGTGTGTGTGTGGTGTGTGTGTGTGTGTGTGTGTGTGTGTGTGTGTGTGTGTGTGTGTGTGTGTGTGTGTGTGTGTGTGTGTGTGTGTGTGTGCGTGAGACAGACACACAGGCCCTGACCGCCAGCCGCCAGTCTTCGGCTTATCAGAGTTCTAATTGTATCAGTGGCACGAATGTGATTACAGCAGGCGTATTTATTTACATAATAATTATTACCGCCCTCCCCAGAGGAGTTAGGGAGGGAGGGAGGGAGGGAGGGAGGGAGGGAGGGAGGGAGATAGAGGGATAGAGGGAGGGAAGGGGGGAAAGAGAGAGAGAGACGGAGAGAGAGAAAGACATCTTTACAGTGTGTAATGTTATATGTACTTACTGTTCTGAATGTTCTCTTTTGGTATTATTTGTAATATTGTAATGCTTTGGCAAAACTGTTTGTATACCACAAATGTTATTCCAATAATTTTTTTTGAGAGAGAGAGAGACATAAAGAGAGAGAGAGGGAGTGGGGGAGAGAGAGAGAGGGGGACTGAGACAAGGGGTGAGATAGAGAGATAGAAAGGGAAGGAAAGGGTGAAGAGTCTTCCTGTTGAGAAAGACTAATGAACCAAAAGACAAACACTGATAGAATGGAAGAGATAAGTATTAGATAATGTAGATTTTTTTTTCCTTCTCATTTAAAAAAAAAAGTAAAATAATTAGAATTATCCAATAACATGCTAATGTCTTCGCTATATAGTTTTATTTAT
>CM047516.1:27763116-27765616 GCA_026122265.1 Ammodytes dubius
ATGCTACTTTATAAACAGCTCTGGAAAAAATGAAGAGACCACTCCAAATGTTCAGTGTCGTTCGTTTTACTGTGTATAGGCATATGTTTGAGTGGAATGAACATTTTGGTTTTATAATATAAACTACTGACAACATTTCTACCAAATTCCCCTCAAAAATATTGTCATTAAAGAGCATTTTCAATAAGTTCTGTAGAGATGAAGATTTAAGAAAAATCCAGACTGGTCTCTTTCATTTTTTTTCCAAAGCTTTATTTCTGAATAAGTCCCCCATTAATTGTTTGAATTTTTGCATATTTGTTATAGAAGATAAATGCCAAAAATTATCAAAACCAGTCCACAGTACCAGTGTGTAAACGTTTTTTAAAGATTATTTTTTGGCATTTTCAAGCTTTATTAGATAGCACAGAGTTGAAATGGGGAGACAGAGAGAGAGAGAGAGAGAGGGGATGACCTGCAGTAAAGGTCCACGGGTCGGATTTGAACCCACGACCACTGCAACGAAGGCCGGAGCCAATATGGTACGCACTCTATCCACTACACCACCGGAGCGCCCCGTATAAGTGTATAAATTCCGACAAGTTATGAAAGGTTAAGTTTGTTCTCATGACACAGTTTAGGGACAGAGACAAAAGGAGCTAAAGATGGCTGTGTTACTGTAAGGCCTCAGAGCCTCCAGACACCACACACACACACACACACACACACACACACACACACACACACACACACACACACACACACCACACACACACACACACACACACACACACACACACAGAATGAGCAGCCATTATCTCCTCACACACTCTGTTTACCGTGTTCTCAGGCGCTGATACACTCAATAATGCAGCAGGGAAGTGAGGGAATAAGTGTTGTGTGTGTGTGTGTGTGTTGTGTGTGTGGTGTGTGTGTGTGTGTGTGTGTGTGTGTGTGTGTGTGTGTGTGTGTGTGTGTGTGTGTGTGTGTGTGTGTGTGTGTGTGTGTGTGTGTGTGTGTGTGTGTGTGTGTGTGTGTGTGTGTGTGTTGTGTGTGGTGTGTCTGCATTTTTGAGTATCTCTGCAGGTGTAGGTATTTACATGTTGGTATGACTGTATGTGTGTCTGTGTGTGTGTGTGTGTGTGTGTGTGTGTGTGTGTGTGTGTGTGTGTGTGTGTGTGTGTGTGTGTGTGTGTGTGTGTGTGTGTGTGTGTGTGTGTGTGTGTGTGTGTGTGTGTGTGTGTGTGTGTGTGTGTGTGTGTGTGTGTGTGTGTGTGTGTGTGTACTTTTTATTTTTGTGAGAACAAATATGAGTTTTAGTGAGGACATTGTGTCCGGTTCTCACTTTGGTACAGGCCTTTAAAGGGCTGTTTGAGGGTTAACACTAGGTTTTAAGGACAGGCCTTTAAAGGGCTGTTTGAGGGTTAACACTAGGTTTTAAGGACAGGCCTTTAACCTTCCTCCTGTGTTAACTTTCTGCTACCATCCATGGTGTTAGCGGGTCGGTTTCGACCCGTGTCTGAAATCAGCTGTAGAAAACACTAAAAACAATTATCTATCATCCAGTTTGTTTCTCATCTCTTGGTTACCTTGTTAGGCTTCCTTATCCATGAAAATATTGTTTTTAATAGTTTTGGTGTAGGCGGCTGGGCCTTTTTTTTGTCAGTATGCGCCTCAATTTCAATAAAAAAAAATTGTAAAATTAACCTCAAGAGAATCATATAAATAAATATTTGGTTGTTGTGTTACCTGATTATTACTGAGGGGTATGAGAACACATTTCTGAACTAAATTTGTTTTATTTATTTTTTCATATTAATATTATTGACCTTTTTAACATCTACGGTGTTACTGGTCAATTACGACCCATATATATTTATTTCAGAAAACAGCAAAAAAAACTTTTATTTCAGCATTATACAAACACACAATGAAAACCAGAACAAGTCACAACACAAAATATAGATTTGTAAGGTCAATTAAACAACAACTAATCAACAAATCAAACCAATCGAAATCAATTACTAGTTCCAAAACTAGTAAAAAAAAACAGAGTAAAAGTCTCTGTTTGCATATGTTTGGTTGTGTGTTCAGATGTGTGGCAAAGAGCAACACTTTCAGTGTTCTTTGCAGAAATATTTCTTGCAGGTAAAGCACAATACTGTCCTTAGTGCTTCGGCAGACCTGACACCTCTTATTTTTAGAATCAGGTGGCCATTTTCACCAAAAACATGATCCAGAACTTGGCTCACTGTATATTTCCTAATTTCTGAATACTGCAAATAGAATATGTGCACTCTTCAAGTCACCAACTCTATACTGAATTGACCTCACATGTCTGGATATGCCCGTCTGTTTGTTTTGCTTTTATGCAGGTATAAGGGCAAAAAAAGTCAAAATGAGAACCTCCCTAGAGCTCACATGATTGGGAGAGGAGCTGACTGACATTGTGTTGGCTGACAATGCACTTATGATTTCAGTTTTAGCTCTAGTTATTGTTTTTTACATCTTATTCTATAAC
>CM047516.1:27793116-27798116 GCA_026122265.1 Ammodytes dubius
ACAGAGACGCACACTCTCACACACACACACACACACAGACACACAAAGACGCACACTCTCACACACAGACAGACATACGCTCACAAACACTCACACACAAAGACACAAGCACACACACACAGAGACGTACACTCACACACACACACACAGACGCACACAGAGACGTACACTCACACACACAGAGAGACACACGCTCATACAAAGACACACGCACACACAGACTTACACGCACACACACAGACATATGCTCTCACACAGACACACACACACACACACACACACACACACACACCACACCACACACACACAACACACACACAGACAGACATACACTCACATACACTCACACACACAAACACACACACAGACGTACACTCACACACACACACACACACACACACACACACACACACAGACGTACGCTCACACACACACACAGAGACATACGCTCACACACAGACACACACACACACACACACACAGACATATGCTCACACACACACAAAGACACACACACACACAGAGAGACGTACACTCAAAACACACACACACAGATATACGCTCACACACACTCATACAAAGACACACGCACACACAGAGACATACACGCACACACAGAGACATACGCTCACACACACACACAGAGACGTACACTCACACACACACACACAGATATACGCTCACACACGCTCATACAAAGACACACGCACACAGAGACATACACGCACACACAGACATACGCTCACACACACACACACACATACGCTCACGCACAGACACAGACACACACACACACAGACATACGCTCACACACACACACATACGCTCACGCACAGACACACACACACACACATACGCTCACGCACAGACACACACACACACACACACACACACACACACACACACACACACACACACACACACACACACACACACACACACACACACACACAACACACAACATTACATTTATATTAATATACTACTCGACTTGATATATCTCATGCATTATAGTTTTATGAACTGATCATTTAGTCCTAACCTGCAGAGTAGAGAAACTATCAATGCCAGATATAAGGGGTGGAGTAAGAAGTAGCAACTTAAATCCAGCATTGTAGAAGTATAAGATAACACAAGGAATACATACTTAAAGACCTACTTCACCAGTTGGAATATGAAGGTGTATTGAATTCTGAGATCATATGAAGTATAAATGTGCAAAAAAAATTGAAATCGGATCGTTGTAGCCTGAGAAAAGGCAGAAAGAGTGTTTTATGGTCTCACTGTCTAACCCTACATTTCTCTTTCTGTGATGTCAGAAAATAACAAATAACACAACCGTTTATAACAGTGGTTAAAGAAGATAAGTCTTAATTAAGTTAATACCACTATGTGTAAAAATCCTTTTTTTTTTTGAGATTTTTGGGGGCATTTTTATGCTTTATTGATAGTGTAGAGACAGAGTTGAAATGGGGCAGAGAGGGGAGTGACATGCAGAGAACGACCGCGGGCTGGAATCGAACCCGGGTCCGCTGCTGGCCGAGGCCCATGGGGGGGGGGGGGGGGGGGACGCCCTACCGACTGAGCTAAGGGGGGCCCCTAAAAATCCTTCTTTAAAAGTAAGTATATTATATTTTGAGTATAAATATATTTGATAAAACTATTCTACAGTAGCCAGCAAAGAATGGACAAACTTAACGGCCTTACGTGTTTTTATATATAGTATAGTGGGCGTCCTGGGGAAATGCACCTGTTGGAAGACCAAGAAGAAGAAGAAGAAGAAGTACTATAGAATAAATAACTAAATACATCTTCACCTCATCACTTGATAATGTGGAAAGACTTGAGACACACACACACACACAAAAACCAAGCTTCCCATCTCTCTCTCTCTTTCTTTCTCTCACACTCTCTCTCACACACACACACAAACACTCACACACACTCTCTCTCTCACACACACACACACACACACACACACTCTCTCTCTCACACACACACACACACACACACACACACACACACACGCACACACACACGCACACTCACACTCACTCACACGCACACACACACACACACACACACACACACACACACACACACACACACACACACACACACACACACGCACACACACACACACACACACACACACACACACACACCAGTAGTATTTTGCTTAACAAAACAAAAACAACTTAAGCTGAGTGATAATAACATTGTTGGGATAAAACAAAAAAAAACATTTTGCCGTTCCCAGAGGCTCGCTGTCTAGATTCTAGAACCATTAATTGCTGGTGTGTGTGTGTGTGTGTGTGTGTGTGTGTGTGTGTGTGTGTGTGTGTGTGTGTGTGTGTGTGTGTGTGTGTGTGTGTGTGTAGCCACGGGACGGTTTTTTTTGGGGAGGAAAAAGATGATAGTTTAACTCAGGGTTAATAACAGGCCTAGCGGGGCTAAGCTATGTTTAAGTAGCGACCGCTAAGGCTAACCCATACGCTCCCATGACCTCGTATGCATGGGGACGCTGGCAATGCTAGCCAGACACAATTAGTGGTGGCAGATACCTAGGTGTGTGTGTGTGTGGTGTGTGTGTGTTGGGGTGTGTGTGTGTGTGTGTGTGTGTGTGTGTGTGTGTGTGTGTGGTGTGTGTGTGTGTGTGTGTGTGTGTGTGTGTGTGTGTGTGTGTGTGTGGGCGGGTGGATGTTTGCATGCTTGGATGGATGGGTGTGTATATTTGCGTGTGTGTGTGTGAGAGCATTTGTAAGCCCATAAAACCAACATTCCACATTCTGTATCATTGTGTGTGTGTGTGGTGTGTGTGTGTGTGTGTGTGTGTGTGTGTGTGTGTGTGTGTGTGTGTGTGTGTGTGTGTGTGTGTGTGTGTGTGTGTGTGTGTGTGTGTGTGTGTGTGTGTGTGTGGGCGTGTGCTGCCTGTTTGTCTGTGACAGATTGTTCTGTCAACGTGTCTCTCAATAACAGTTGGACACAATGTTGTCGGTCAGTTGAAATATATCAACATACAGCTCCGTAAAAAAATTAAGAGACCACTCCAAATGTTCAGTGTCTCTCGTTTTACTATTTATAGGCATATGTTTGAGTAGAATGAACATTTTGGTTTTATAATATAAACTACTGACAACATTTCTACCAAATTCCAATTAGGGCTGGGTATCGTCAAGGACTTCGCGATACGATATGTATCACGATACACTGGTCACGATACGATATATCACGATATATTGCATATCTTGATATATCACGATATATTGCGATATTCCATAAACAAGTTGCCTTGTCAAACATAACAGCACAATATATTGATAATTGCACAGACAAATGAAGTCAAAACTATTTAATTCACAACTTCCTTTACTATTTTCTTCCTTTTTTTTGGTTTTGGCAAATGATCAAACACTGCTGCAGCTGTCATAACATCAAAATAACAAATCCAATTCACTCTTGTACTAACTGTACAGGACACAATGAAAATAAACACATCAGTGGGCTTTTGTGACACAGTGAATCTTAAGTATTCTTATAAACAAAACTGGTTTAACTTCAATAGTCAGTATCCTAGAGGCTCAGGCCTGACAGCAGACATGGGTTTGAATCTGACCCGTGGTTGTTCTCTGCATTTCATTCCCTCTCTGCCCCATTTCATATATGTGGCTCTGCACTGTCAATAAAGCCTTGAAAAAAAAAATCATAAAAAATTAATAAAAAAATATGGATTCTTAGTTATAAAAATCGATACTGATATCGCGAAACTAAGTATCGCGATATATCGATATTTCGATTTTTTGACACAGCCCTAATTCCAAAAAATGGCCGCCCCATCACATTTAGGACTACAGCATCTTGATAATTCAAATTTTTATAATAAATAAATCATAAATAAAATAATCAGCTATTATGCACTAAATTAAACCTACTTATGGATATTATAATTATTTTCTACCAAGTCTGCTATGAAAAAAATCCCCAAATTCTACACACTGCAGGTTTAACATTTATTGTTGAAATTTCTCTGTGCTAAGAAATGCTCTTTCATTCTGCACTGCACGGGTTTGCTGTATATGGATAGAATGGAGATTAAAGGTGGAGTCAGTGATTCCGGAGAACGCTTTTATTGCTCGTTTAGAACTCCTAGGCTCTGTAAACTGGTATGTTAGTGTAACAAGGTACGTGTCACTGATTTTGACAAAACGTGATTTTGACAACAAGCGTTCTACATAATCTTCAAGGGAGACCTGTTCCCATTCCCATGTTACCATTCACACACCGATAGCAGGCTAACTATCGACATTCACACGAGGCAAGGTGGGTGAAGTGTCTTGCCCAAGGACACAACAACCATGACACAAGTGGCAGGGCGGGGATCAAACCTCCAACCCTTCGATCATTGGCCGACCTGCTCTACAACCTGAGCCACAGTCACCCTAAAAATCCAAGAAGATAAAGACAAACACATCCTATTTTTCATGAATACTCATAGTACATCTGTCCACTTTGAGCACTTTGCGTTTTTTTGTCTGTTTTTAAGTGTGTGTGTGTGTGTGTGTGTGTGTGTGTGTGTGTGTGTGTGTGTGTGTGTGTGTGTGTGTGTGTGTGTGTGTGTGTGTGTGTGTGTGCTTTAACCGTTTCTTTCTGTCAGATTAACAAAAGAAAAAACGATTCATAGCAACAAAGAAGAACAAGAGAAGAAATGGAGCTAAGTGTGTGTGCAGCGGGAGGTCTGATTTGGACAATTTGGCCCGGCAGGAGACTGTGTGTGTGTGTGTGTGTGTGTGTGTGTGTGTGTGTGTATGTGTGTGTGTGTGTGGTGTGTGTGTGTGTGTGTGTGTGTGTGTGTGTGTGTGTGTGTGTGTGTGTGTGTGTGTGTGTGTGTGTGTGTGTGTGTGTGTGTGTGTGTGTGTGTGTGTGAAAATGTGTGTGCGTGCTTGCGTGCAGGCGTGCGTGTGTGCCCATCATTTTTTTTAAATAAAGTTGTCTGTCTACTT
>CM047516.1:27808116-27828116 GCA_026122265.1 Ammodytes dubius
AGAGTGCGTTTGGAAACGGACCGAGACTACCTCTTCAGCTGGGTCTCGGAGCGTTTGTTTGGTCCGCCCCCGAGTGCGATTGCTGTATTCACACCTGCCTGAAAGATGCGCACCGAAGGCAGAAGAGCATCTGAGTTCGTTTCAACCGAACTAAACACGGCATGTGTGAATACACCCTTAAAGACCTTCTTCACCGGTGGAAGTATGAAGGTGTTTTGAACTCTGAGATCCTATGTAGTATAAATGTGCAAACATTTTTAGAAATCAGTTCATCCTAGCCTGAGGAAAGGCAGAAAGAGTGTTTTATGGTCTCACTGTCTAACCCTACATTTTCCCATGTGCAACATCACAAATGGTGAAATGTAGGGTTAGGATCAACAGGACAGCGGGGCCAAGGGAAGACTGAGGGAAGACTGAGGGAATCTCATCTTTACTTTTTGAGCCTTATAAAGTACATGCACATTAAGACCATTTTTTTATTCCCGGTAAAGGGTTTTTACTGGGAGTTTTTTCTCAGCCGAGCTAAGGGTGTAAGGGCAGGGTGTCATATTGTATCATATTGTATGAAATGTAAAGCCCACTGAGACAAATGTATTTGTGATGTTGGGCTATACAAATAAAACTGATTTGATTTGATTTGATTTAGTTTGTAGCTCACTCAATAATTTTATTTTTTTCCTTTTTCACTGGAAGGCGACAGAGTGACAGAGTGACAGAGTGAGTGGTGCTGTAAGGAGACTGTCCCAGAGAGTGTGTGTGTGTGTGTGTGTGTGTGTGTGTGTGTGTGTGTGTGTGTGTGTGTGTGTGTGTGTGTGTGTGTGTGTGTGTGTGTGTGTGTGTGTGTGTGTGTGTGTGTGGTGTGTGTGTGTGTGTGTGTGTGTGTGTGTGTGTGTGTGTGTGTGTGTGTGTCAACGTGTGTGTGTGTGGTGTGTGTGTCCCTATGTGTGTGTGTATCCCTCTGTGTGTGTGTCTCTGGTTCCCTATGTGTGTGTCCCTCTGTGTGTGTGTGTGTGTGTGTGTGTGTGTGTGTGTGTGTGTGTGTGTGTGTGTGTGTGTGTGTGTCCCTCTGTGTCTCTATGTGTGTGTGTGTGTGTGTTGTTGTGTGTGTCTGTGTGTGTGTGTGTGTGTGTCTCTATGTGTGTGTGTGTGTGTGTGTGTCTCTATGTGTGTGTGTGTGTGTGTGTGTCCCTCTGTGTGTGTGTGTGTGTGTGTGTGTGTGTGTCCCTCTGTGTGTGTGTGTGTGTGTGTGTATATGTCCCTCTGTGTGTGTGTGTGTGTGTCCCAGAGTGCGGCTTCTGGCCCGGGGCAAGAGGACAGGGAAGTGACGGACCAACAAGCTCCAGATGTTCCGATGCATTACTGACTGACTGACTGTCATGTCTACGCCCACACACACACACACACACACACACACACACACACACACACACACACACACACACACACACACACACACACACACACACTCCCATCTGCCGCACAACACCTCCTCAGGGGCTGTGTGTGTGTGTGTGTGTGTGTGTGTGTGTGTGTGTGTGTGTGTGTGTGTGTGTGTGTGTGTGTGTGTGTGTGTGTGTGTGTGTGTGTGTGTGTGTGTGTGTGTGTGTGTGTGTGTGAAGAAAAATGAAGAGACCACTCCAAATGTTCAGTGTCTCTCGTTTTACTATTTAAAGGCATATGTTTGAGTAGAATGAACATTTTGGTTTTATAATATAAACTACTGACAACATTTCTACCAAATTCTAAAACTTTTTTTTGTCATTAAAGAGCATATTCAATAAGTTATGTAGAGATGAAGATTTAAGAAAAAAATCCAGACTGGTCTCTTCATTTTTTTCCAGAGCTGTATATTTACACATATTGAAAATGAAGGAATTAATTTGCTATAATAGGAATATGGTAAATGCCAACCTACTCTCACTCCAAACTAAATGTACTCAAGAAATTATTCAGGCAGAACAATATTGAGCTTGAAAGAAAGGTCTGCTGATGCTAAATAAAAGATGTGCACCTACCTAGGTACGGGACTGAGAGATGAATTTGAGATCGAACCCAAAAGAAAATGGCTGGAGGTCTGGCTCCCCCTGCTGGCAAGACAGAACATATTAATGTACAATAAAGCCTACTACAGTATGTGCTACTTATAGATATACAGATACAAATAAGGTGTTGTAAGATATGTAGGCCTAGAAGAGATTCTTATAGATTTTCTAGATATTGATTGAAGAAATTTTTTTTAATAGGCCCTGTACACCGTTTCCTTATCGATTAAATGAATAATGAATAACTTACCTGCTGCTGTGGGGTTGTTTGAGTTTTTAAAACCTGGCCGATCCATTTCGTTCGTTCCATTTTGAACGGCAGGTTTTTCCCGGACTTGGCAAAGTTCTAGGATTTAACTTGAAAATAAGTTTGTTTAAAAAAAAAAATAACATAGACAGTTAAAAAAACATTTAGCAAACAATCTAGAAAGAAAGCTATAGATTTTTAAAAAATTAAATAATTTAAAAAAAAAATCTCATATTTATTTGCGTAGCCTACATACATGATGTTAATGAATGGTAAATGCTTCTAGTTATTGTTTATGAGTAAGAAGCATCACTTTTTATCTCTAAATGTTTGTTTGTTTATTAAGGTTTAACATGACTGCAAACCCTTACTACTCATTTAAAAGTCATCTTACAAACTTCATTCAAAATTATCTGCAACCAACTTTCATACATTACATTGTATCACTCACCTTGAAAGTGGCATTTATGGTCTGCAAATTATTCAGCTTTGTCTGAATCCATTCACTATTTTTTTTCTATTATATTGTATCGAAAGGAGCGTGAAACTTAAAGGAATACTTCACCCATACAGAACCGGCGTTCTATCATTATAAAATCACTATTATAATATAATGAATGAGGTTTTTCTTCCCTCAGTCTTCCCTTGGCCCAGCTGTCCTGTTAATCCTAACCCTACATTTTACTATGTGTGTGATGTCACACATGGGATAATGTAGGGTTAGACAGTGAGACCATAAAACACTCTTTCTGCCTTTTCTCAGGCTAGGATGAACCGATTTCTAAAATGTTTGCACATTTATACTACAGATCTCAGAGTTCAATACACCTTCATATTCCCACCGGTGAAGTAGGTCTTTAACACATTTATTTGCCCACAACTGCTCCTGTATTTTCCTTTTGCATATGACAAATAAAACAATCTTGAATCCCGTTCCATAGGCTATTGAACACCAATGCCCTTTAGCTTGACTCTGACGCCATCTGCTGGTGACTTTGGGGTATGACACCTCATTAGAATTGGTAGAAATCTTTATTGATATTGTCAAGTCAAAAGCACATTATACCCTGGGACACAATTAGCCCTGCGTTCCAAATCACATACTCTTTCTTTCTACTACACTACATACTAAAGTACAGAAGAGTTTTAGGGCCACAGGCAGGAGAGAGAAAAAAAAATCAGATAAGGAAGATTTTTTCTTTCATTATTGTCAAGAAATGTCAAGAATAAAGACGAATACTACAAAATGCTATTGGAGTTAGTGGGGCATTTATGGATTTTCAGCATACTACAATTGACGTGCATGTATTGGGACATCCTAAATCTTTTTCCTGGCATACTAAATACTAAATAGTAGGGAAGTATGGGGATTGGAACGCAGGGTAAATTAGAAAACTGCCAAATGAATCACATTTAAGGCCGTGACACTCTTTATCATTATATTTCAAAAGAAAAAAAAAACAGAGAGACAGACAGAAAGAGTGAGAGTGAGAGAGAGAGAGAGAGAGAGAGAGAGAGAGAGAGAGAGAGAGAGAAGGGGGAAGTTCACTAAAATTCACTTTATAAACCAAACTGTATTCAAGAGAGGCTGATATTTTACTAGTCTGAAGTCCCTTTGAAGTTTCCTTTTGAATGTCTATGTAAGAGTATTATGCGCATGAGGATTATTTTTTTAATTATTTACTTCAAGAAAAAAGTCCAAATTTGAATGATAAACCAGACTGTGGTTAAAGCTGGGGTATATGATTTGGGGAGAAAATGGCAGTTGGGATAGAGATTTGAATCCAAATAACTCAACCGCTCCACTTGTTCTCTTTGGTCCCTCTCTGACACGCTCTAACACCAACAAAGTCGGTGCCAAAGTGAATGGACAGTCCCAACAGCCAATAAGAACAGAGAATCGGAGCCTCGCGCTGATTGGTCAAAGTGTACAGCTCATGTTAACTTTGACCAATCAGAAATCATATACCCCAGCTTCAAGTTGGAAAGATATTGACAGATTTGAAATTCCGGGATTAATAACTGATAGCTCAACATTGCTAGCTACAGTGGGACCCACATACCCTATGTTTAGCTAACATACCGGTTTACAGAGCCTAGGCTGTGCATTAAGGCCAGGACACACCAGTCCGACATGTTCCGACTACGCAAAAAATGGAGTCGGCTGTTTCAGGAAGCTCCAGCCTTCCCGTCGCGGCCAGAGAACACACCAAACTGACTGCTGACTTTCCGTACGCTCTGTTGCTTGCGCGGGACGTAATGCCATAACAGCAGGCAGCGCTAATCTGTATTGTGGCCCGAAAAAATACGAAAGCCGGAAATGATGGGACAGCTCTCTAGAGCATAAACATAGATAGAAATACGCATTTATATTTATGGACCATAAGAGCACAATTTTTAGCAGAGAGTGTCGAGCATGGTGTCGAGCAGTCAACAAGGGTTGATGCATGTGAGTACTCTCAAAACGAAACGAACAAACACATTAAAACGATGGCTAGCTGTTGTTAGCTGTTTGTGCTACTCGCCTCACTTCCGGGCTTCACTGATTCGCTAGCCTTCCACCAATCAAATTGCTCCAAATGAAAGACGGTCGGCCGCCGATTGAACATGTTCAATCGGCGGCCGACAGGCTCAAAACAAGCCCGACGACCTCTACGTCGGCCGACGTCACGGCACACACCAAACAGATTCGTCTTTTTTTTTGACGACGGCGATTATCGGGCTGTGTGTTCCTGGCCTTTAGATTGTACACCAGATTGTTTTTACAGTGCAAAGCATGAGGAGATATTTTAACAAAGTGATTTTGACAACAAACGTTCTCAAGAATCACTGACTGCACCTTTAAAAGCTGAATGATGAAATGTGTTTAAATTTTTTTTTTTTAACATTTCAGCTATTTTCTTGAAATGCCTCATGAAAGAAACCTCCCTCTCTCTCTCTCTCTCTCTCTCTCTCTCTCTCTTTTACGATGACTCTAATACTCCTCCTTAATTATAAGATGTCAATTATTTTCACAGTAATTTTCTGTGTGTGTGTGTGTGTGTGTGTGTGTGTGTAATATTAGTAAAACTGAAACACAAACAGATGAGCTTGGTTCTTCCTTATTTACAAAGTATTATTGAACAGAACTTTTGAGGGAGATTTGATCATAGGAGAAAATGTGTCATAAGTCAACAGGTGAAGCTTTTACAATCATAAATCAAACAACAAATTAAGAAGGTGCTCCGAGGAACTTTCAGTGTGTGTTCATTCTTGCGCCCCCCTTTGGACAAAAGCGGTAGTGTTTTTTACCACGCCAGCTGTTGTTCCTGGGTGAGCGTATACCCATGACAAAGGCATTAAGAAAAACTATATAAAAAATAGTTTTCTTTGCACTGATGGTCTCGTTTGCTGTTACATGTCATTTATGATCAACAGAGGGAAAATGAGGCTGTTTTAGAAATATTTAAAAGTTCCACGTAGCACCTTTAAATGAAAAAGGACCTCAAATGGAGAAAATTCTGGTTCTTGTATAAAGGTTGAAAAATGTCCTTCTTCAATAGCTTTTTATTCTACGGAAGAGTATTACAGCTACGGGAAAGAGAACAAGTTTGAATTTTATTATGCTGTGAGAAAAATAAAGACGAAATTCAATATCGAGAAAAAAAAATTCTACCTTTTAAGACTACACCAAACAGCTCATACGAAACTTGTACTTCAGAATCAGCTTTAGTAACAAAGAAATCATGTCTTGGGGTTGACTGTGGCTCAGGTGGTAGAGCGGGTCGGCCGATGATCAAAGGGTTGGAGGTTCGATCCCCGCCCTGCCACCTGTGTCACGGTTGTTGTGTCCTTGGGCAAGACACTTCACCCACCTTGCCTCGTGTGAATGTCGATAGTTAGCCTGCTATCGGTGTATGAATGTGTGTGTGAACGGTAACGTGGGAAAGGAAAACAGGTCTCCCTTGCTAAAGAGTCTCCGGTCTCAATGGGATTTACCTGTATAAATAAAGGTTAGTCTCTTTTAGCTCATAAACATGGTGTAGTGGTCAGTATGCAGACTTTTAAGTAGCTCAGCTCCTTGCATAGCTGTCAGTCACTCACTCCCCCTTAGTACATTTGATGGACTAGAGGAGTTGACTTGGTATTTTTTTTTTTTTTTCATCTCAATATTGAATTTTCGACTTTATTCCTTCAAAATTTAGACTTAATTCTCATAGTGCATAATAAAATAAAAATGTCCTCCTTCTTGTATATATTTTTCTCTTCCGTTTTGTTGGGCAGATGTATTGGGGTTGTAGCAAATTGTCCCATAAGTAGACAAAGACAAAATATAGCAAGATTTCAATCAAAATATCTGAATTAGATTTTTAAAATAAACAAAAACAAAAAACAAAAAGGCCTTATTTCATTATCATGAATGGACAACAGTACATCAAATACACGGCAGCCATTTTCCTTTTATACATTTCCAAATAAAAATGTTTTCAAACCGTTCCAAGTGTAGAAACATTTAAAAAGTCGAAATAAAAATTGGATTCAAGATATCCTGAGAACAATCTGAAAATAATAATAAATACCCCCAGGGCCAGGCAGGTGTGTGTGTGTGTGTGTGTGTGTGTGTGTGTGTGTGTGTGTGTGTGTGTCTCAGTCCAGGCTTGTGTGTGTGTGTGTGTGTGTTAATATCCTTGTAGTCCATTGTAAACCTTCTGTACAGAGCTTTGCTTCAGAATTCCCCGAATACCTGCAACAACAAACCATAACTGTTAGCAGCCGAATATTTAAAACATTAGATAAACTGATCTGAGCATGTCTCCAAAAAATATTCAACAGTCTAAACTTAGGAACAAATAAATGTTTAAGTGCGGGGGGAGGTGGGGGGTGAAAATCATCATATTATTATTTACAGCATAAAATGTTAAAGGTTAATATAATTTCATGTCAAAGCAAGAGAAACATGACACACAATATTGGGTTAATGATAACGACACGAGACAATTTTTTTACACACATTTTTTGAAAACTACAAGGAGAAATTAGGAAGAAATATGTGTGAGCTTTTAACTATTAATTGAAACAGTTTGTGACAACATTTTACTCCTTTCCAATTAAAGGCCTACTTCACCGGTTGGAATATGAAGGTGTATTGAACTCGGAGATCCTATTTAGTATAAATGTGCAAAAAAAATTGAAATCGGATCAGATCTTAGCCTGAGAAAATATTATAATAGTTATTTTATAATGATAGAACGCTGGTTCCGTATGGGTGAAGTATTCCTTTAAGTGAAAATTAAATCAAAGGCAGTTCAATAAAATAAAAAAACACTAATAGTTTTCTTTGTCTATCATTTGGAAGTAATGGCTCCAAATGAGGTCAGTTTTTGTTCAGGAAGTTAACGAGTAACTTGTCCTTTAAAAAGGCTTTGTTGTAAAGTAAAATAACTAAAATTTTCCAGATCTAACGTCCACCATTTGTCATTTAACATCCAATCACGCTATTCATTGAATAAAATTAAAAAATTAAAAAGTATGTGAATAAAAAAACAAAATGTCTGACCTTCTTTCTGGTTGTCGTCCAGCTGTGTCTGGGGAAACTCCACGTCGAAGGAGATGATGAGCGATCCTCTGATGTTGATGTTGTCAAAGTTTGGAAGTCCTTCTCCTTTCTTCCACATGCGGGAGCCGGGTTTGGTCACCTTGTCTCGCACTATGTGAACCTATCAGGTAAATAAAATACACTTGATTTAAATGGCAACAAAAAAATATTATTGAAATATTATTTAAATTATTATTATTATTTTTTTCAAAAGATTTTATTTTATTTTTTATTTTATTGTTTGTTTTTGTTTTGTCCTTGCCGTTCACCATTGTTTGTTTGTAATGATTTAATTTGAATTGTGTGCTCCATGCCATGTGCTATTATATGACCGTGAGCCGTAATAAATAAATTAAATTAACAATACAAGGAACCACAAAGTGATACAAGACATAGAGACCACAAGACATAAATAAACAGTCACATAAAGAAATAAAAGAGTTACATTTAAAGAGTAAATCTTTTGAATTTTGAATTTTAATTTTTAAGAATGCTGCAGGTAAAAATAAAGATTTTTTTCAAGCACTATATGAACCTATTGGGTAAAAAAATACAGATGCAACACATTCAATTTAAAAAGAGCAAAAGAAATTACTAAAATATTATTTTTTGCTAGTTTTTTTTTTTAAATCAGCAAAGGAAATATATTTGATTTAAATAGCAAATAAAAAAAATTATTAATAAAACATTTTTATTATTTTTTTTAAGAACGCTGAAGGCAAAAATAAAGAATGTTTTAAGCATCATTTGCATTTTCAATGAGTAATGTAGAAACCCAGACTGGTCTCTTAATTTTTTCCGGAGCTGTATGTACATTTGTATTGGTCTGATAAAGTAGCAGTAATAGTATTTACAAACCTTGTGTCCGTCCAAATGTACAATGTCCATCTCGAACCCAACCAGCGCCTCCACCAGAGAGATGGTTACGTTAGTGTACAAGTCATCTCCTCTACGCTCAAACACAGGATGTCTGCAGAGAAATAAGCACAACCATATTATGTTATTGTCTGTCTGTCTGTCTGTTCATTTATCCATCTATCTGTCTATCTGTCTATCTAGCTATCTATCCACACATCTATCTATCCCTCTATCCATCCTTCTATATATCTATCCATCCATATCTAAAATGTGTACAATATCAAGAATTTTGATAAATTCTTACTTCAAGAAATCGACCTATCCATCTATGTATCTACAGTATCCATCCATTTTTCTATCGATCTATCGATCTATCTATCTATCTATCCATCCATCCATCCATTTATCTTTCTATCTATCTATCTATCTATCTATCTATCTATCTATCCATCCATCCATCCATCCATCCATCTATCTATCTATCTATCCATCCATCTATCTATCCATCCATCCATCCATTTATCTTTCTATCTATCTATCTATCCATCCATCCATCCATTTATCTTTCTATCTATCTATCTATCTATCCATCCATCCATCCATCCATCCATCTATATATCTATCTATCTATCTATCCATCCATCCATCCATTTATCTTTCTATCTATCTATCTATCTATCTATCCATCCATCTATCCATCCATCCATCCATCCATCTATCTATCCATTCATCTATCTATCCATCCATCCATCTAGCTATCTATCTATCCATCCATCCATCCAGCTAACTATCTATCCATCCATCCAGCTATTTATCCATCCATCCAGCTAACTATCTATCCATCCATCCAGCTAACTATCTATCCATCCATCTATCCATCCATCCATCCATCTATCCATCTATCCATCCATCCATCTATCCATCTAGCTAACTATCTATCCATCCATCCATCCATCCATCTATCTATCTAAAGTACAATATCAAGTATTTTGTGATGAAATAAAAAAAATGTAATGTTTTCGTACTTCAAGACTTTGATTCTGAATCGCAGATCTCCCGGCTCTCCGTCGATGTGAGGTTCTCCTGTGATGTCACATAGAAGACGTTAGCAACAGTTACTATGGAGTTAAAGGTGTAGTCAGTGATTCTGGAGAACGCTTGTTGTCAAAATCACTTTTTTGTCAAAATCAGTGAATATCTCCTCACGATCCGCTACCTGTCTGTACTGTGTGTGAGCTGAAAAATAGTCAGGTGTTAATACACAGCCTAGGCTCTGTAAAGAGCAAGTTGCAAGCTAAGCTGGGTCCTTTGTTTACATAGTTTACAGAGCCTAGGCTGTGTGTTAATACTGGTACACAGTACGGACAGGTAGTGGATCATGAGGAGATATTCACTGATTTTAACTAGAAGCAATTTTGACATCAAGCGTTCTCCAGAGTCACTGACTACACCTTTAAAATGACTAAAACATAAAATGATATATGTTAAAGTTCCAGGCAGTTTTACCTTCTCCGATGAACGGATATTCCATTTCATCTCTCACTCCTTGTTCTATTTCCACCTCCAACGTTCGCTCTTCATTTACCAGCCTGGAGTTAAGAAAACACAAGAGAAAAACAAGTCTGATGTTAGGTTCAAGTTTGCTAAATGCCAAAACTGGACTTTTGAAGGTTAAAAATGACTGTGATGTTACATAAAAGGTGCTACGAGGAACTTTTAAATATTTTAATATTTCTGAAACAGTCTAATTTTTCCTCTGATGATCATAAATGACATGTAACAGCAAACGAGACCATCAGTCCAAAGAGAATGCTATTTTTATATAGTTTTTCTTAATGCCTTTGTCATGGGTACGTTATCGAATTTTTATTTTTTGCTTAACATTTACCTTTAGTTTAAACAATGTCCTTAGAAACCTGTTTGTCTTTGGTTTAGTGTTCACTTTTTCAGTTGTGTGTTTGTGTTCTTTAACATTTTTTTATTTTTTTAAATCCCCAAATAAACTAAATCTTAAATTTTAGAAACAAATAAAAAGCCAACATTAAGAGTGTATAGTTCAGTGACTCACTTGATGTTTGGAGGTCACTCAAAGACACTTTACATTCAAAAAAATATATTAAAAAAATAATAATTAGATTAAAAAAGACAACATTCACAGAACCCAGCAGAGAAAAATATATAAAACTGATTTGACTTAACGCACTTGACATTGGAACACTCATCACAGACACACACACACACACACACACACACACACACTAGCGTAGTGTCTTACTTGACGTTGGGACACTCATCACAGACCACACACACACAGAGAGAGAGAGAGAGAGAGAGAGAGAGAGAGAGAGAGAGAGAGAGAGAGAGAGAGAGAGAGAGAGAGAGAGAGAGAGAGAGAGAGAGGAGAGAGAGAGAGAGAGAGAGACAGAGAAGCGTAGTGTCTTACTTGACGTTGGGACACTCGTCACAGACACACACACAGAGAGAGAGACACACACACACACACACACACACACACACACACACACAGTCTTACTTGACGTTGGGACACTCGTCACAGACCATCTCCTGGGTCATCTGGAAGCGTCCCGGCCCGAGCTGGGTGGTTCTCATCTCCTGTCTGCAGTTACACTTCCTCTTCCCGGGAGCCTCCTTAGCTATCGGCTTGTTACGCACAACCTGCACCAGAAAAATATATATATTTCATTCAAACACACACATACTTATATACAGTTTTTAAAGCTACAGTGTGTAACTTTTTCATATGTTGTTACGCACTTTAGCTTGTAAATAAACTAAACTAAATCTACACTTCCTCTTCCCGGGCGCCTCTTTAGCTATCGGCTTGTTACGCACAACCTGAGGGGCACAGGGGGCGAGGGTTTTAAATAGACAGACAGACAGACAGACAGACAGATAGATAGATGGTAAATGGACTTGACTTATATAGCGCCTTCTAGCTGATTTTCTCAACCCCAAAGCGCTTTACATATCTTACCACATTCACCCATACACACACACACACACTCATACACCGATGGTAGTAGCAGCCATGCAAGGCGCTCTCTGAACCATCGGGAGTAATTTGGGGTTCAGTGTCTTGCCCAGGGACACTTGGACATGTGGCGGGTAGGCGGGGAATCGAACCTCTGACCTTGCACTCCAGAGGCAATCTTCCTACCCACTTCGCCACTGCCGCCCTTATAGATAGACAGACAGACAGACAGACAGACAGACAGACAGACAGACAGACAGACAGACAGACAGACAGACAGATAGACAGACAGACAGACAGACAGATAGACAGACAGACAGACGCGCCTCTTTAGCTATCGGCTTGTTACGCACAACCTGAGGGGTACACAGGGGGAGGAATGAGGGTTTTATTTCAAAACACGCACGCACGCACGTAACCAATTTGTTTAACAACATAAAATATGAATAATGAGTGAAAGATGTAGCAGCCAATAATGTATGTAATACCGGCCGATAGCGTAATCATTTTTCAGTTTTTTTTTTATGAAATAAAGTCTTTTGAAGTAATAATAATTGTTTGGATTTATATAGCGCTTTTCAAGGCACTCAAAGACGCTTTACAGGGTTCCAGGTTCCATTCATTCACACACAGTCATACCGGTGGTGGTAAACTACCATAGTAGCCACAGCTGCCCTGGGACAGACTGACGGAAGCGAGGCTGCCATTCAGCCACCTCAAACATACAGCAGTCATACACATTCACATGAGGCAAGGTGGGTGAAGTGTCTTGCCCAAGGACACAACAACCATGACACAGGTGGCAGGGCGGGGATCGAACCACCAACCCTTTGATCATTGGCCGACCCACTCTACCACCTGAGCCACCCGCTGGAAGTAACTTGCCAATAACGAAATCAAATTTCTGAACCAATAAAGTGTTAACTTTATTATAATTTATTACATTACTCTTTTTAAAGATTAAAAAAAATATATATATATTTTCACTTTATTGGTAATTATTGCATTTTTGGCTGCTACAAAGGCTGCAGGATATATTTGCATTCTGTCCCCACCTTAGTTAAGGGATATTAGTTAAGGGATAAGGATATTAGTTAAGGGATAATGATATTAGTTATTATTATTATAAGGATATTAGCATTCTGTCTCACCTCCACAAAGTTCCCAGAATACACCTCTTCCAGCGTGACCTCCAGGTCCAGGATGATGTCATTTCCTCTGGGAATGTTCCGGTCCTGTTGCTGTCGGTTACCGCCGAACATGAACCCAAAGTCTCCAAAGAAACTGAAGAAAGGAAGAGAGAGAGAGAGAGAGAGAGAGAGAGAGAGAGAGAAAGAGACAGAGAGACAGAGAGAAGACGAGAGAGACAGAGAGACAGAGAGAGAGAGTGAGTGAGAGAGAGAGAGAGAGAGAGAGAGAGGAGAGAGAGAGAGAGAGAGAGAGAGAGAGAGAGAAGGATTAGCCACAAACACAAAACTAGGGCCCGACCGATATTGATTTTGGAGTGCCGATGCCGATTATTTTCAGAGAAATTACGATTACGATTAAATCGGCCGATTAAAAAAATATATATATCCCCAAAATATATATTGAAAAAAAAAATATTTTTGAACCCCATATACCTTTTACTGTTGAAAATATGTACAGGAACTTTTTCTTTATTGAAATACGCATTGTCTAAAAAAAATAAAGTGTAACAAGTAAATGTCTAAATTCAGACATTATGCATTTTTATTCTACACACACATTAAATTAGCAAATGTTTACTTGGGAATGACTAAATTTTATTCCATGTTTAATTTAGTCAGATTTTGAGAAAAAGATGACTCTCCCTACCCAGATCCCAGATACAAATAAATTATTACAATGTCTCAACTGTGAAAAAACAACAACAGAAAAAGGAGAACAACAGTGTTCGTATAGAGTATGAGAATATGGACCATATCCAACTTAAATGTAAAAAAAATAATTGAATTTATCAACTGATTTTTTAATCTTTATTTTTTTAAATCTGTGTCAAACTGTCCCCGAGTCAATGTGACCCACTACTTCTGATAATCTGTGGATTGACTCTGGTTCTAACAGTTTAGACATTAACTATTCTCTGTCGTTGTGAGCACCAAAAACAGAACAATATGCACTGTATCGAGGTGGAAGAAGAAAGCTGTATTTCAGGTGTACTTGCCCTTTAAAAAGGTGCAGTGTGTAATATGACATCATCAAGAAAGTTACAAACTACAAAGTTCTAGAATGCAACGCTCCCTGGGTAACCCCAACCCTTTCGAATAATAACAGAAGCTACAGTGGCCTTCAAGGACAAGACCAATTCTAAATTTTAAACAATGCACCTGATGACATTCCAACTATGACACTTTCAAGATGGCGGCACTAGGCCCTGGTCCAAAATATGCAGAAATATGGACATATATGAGACTCTTTCTAAGGGAAAAAATTATAATTAAAAAAAAAATGTCAGCTATTATGCACTAGATTAAATGTATTATAATTACTTTCAACAAAATCTGCTAGGAAATAAAACCCAAAATTCTACACACTGCAGGTTTAAGGCACCCTTAGATTAGTCATTTAGGACCACTATAGAGTATCCCATTAAAATGCTCCAATTAAACCTTTCACAGTAAGGCATGTGGACAATTTTGAAAAACACTTCTAATACTTTGAGCAACACACACACACACACACGATGTTGCAAGAAAGCCGTATTTCAGGTGTACTGGCCCTTTAAGCCGCCCTTAGGAGAACACTATACAGTATCCCATTACCTGTCTGTCCTGTCTAGGCCCTTCCCCCCTGTTTAAATGAAACCCACCTGTGTGTGTGTGTCGGGTGAGTGAGTGAGTGAGAGAGAGTGTCTGTCTCACCCACCTGGAGAATATATCGTTGTGAGATCTGTGGTGTCTGTCTATCTATCTGTCTATCTATCTATCTATCTATCTATCTATCTATCTATCTATCTATCTATCTATCTATCTATCTATCTATCTATCTATCTATCTGCCTGCCTGTCTGTCTGTCTGCCTGTCTGTCTGTCTGTCTGTCTGCCTGCCTGTCTGTCTGTCTGTCTGTCTCACCCACCTGGAGAATATGTCGTTGTGAGATCCGTGGTTGTGAGTGAGTGAGTGAGTGAGTGAGTGAGTGAGTGAGTGAGTGAGTGAGTGAGTGAGTGAGTGAGTGAGTGAGTGAGTGAGTGAGTGAGTGAGTGAGTGAGAGTGAGTGAGTGAGTGAGTGAGTGAGTGTCCCACCTGGAGAATATGTCGTTGTGAGATCCGTGGTGTCCCTCCTTCAGTCCGTCTTCTCCGTACTGATCGTACTGTTTCCTCTTCTCCTCGTCTGAGAGAACCTGAAATAAAACAAGATGTCAGCCACAGAACCAACACATTCTACTGTGTTCTTACCCTGCGTTCCAATCCCCATACTATATACCATTTAGTATGCCAGAAAAGATTTAGGATGTCCCAATACTGTACATGCATGTCAATTGTAGTATGCTGAAAATACATAAATGCCCCACTAACTCCAATAGCATTTGTATTCTATATTCTACTATAGATTATTCTCTTACCTCATTCTGCATGAATATAAATATTAGTTTTTTATATTTTCTTTTGATAAAATTTGATATTGTTCATTTTAGAATTCATATCATTTGACTTTCTTTATTCCATTTATTGAATGTTTATTGTGTGCACTGTCAGACCACTGTAAAGTCCTTGTATATGTTGGAACAAAATAGTTCATTAAGTTTTTTACTTAAAAAAAAAAAAATTATGTGGCATTATTTTCTAGTTTGTGTAGCCTAGGCTAGGTTAGGTTAAACTTTATTGTCCTCGTGGGGGAAATTTCTCTTAGGTACAGTGCATCATTGCTTTCTGAAACATACAGAGTACAACAGAACAAAAACACAACCACAGACACAAACACAACCAGACAAACTAACATTTAAACATTGAGAACATGGAGCTTGATATACTTTAAATGGCACTTTGATGTCAAGCATAGAAATCTACAGTGTGGAGCTAGAGTACTAGTGTGCATTGCACTAGAGCTCATGGATAAAGTGCTATGTGCTAAAGTGCTAACCTATTTATTGCACATTATTCTATTGTACATTCCAATCCAATCCAATCCAACTTTATTTATAAAGCACTTTCATCAAACCAGAGCAGAGACAAAGTGCTGTACAGGCCTAAAATAAGGTACAATAAAGATAGATAAAAATAAGTAAAATAAGGTACAATAAAAATAGATTAAAAAAAAATAATAAAGCTAAGGTAAAAATAATATCTAAAATAACAAAAATAAGGTACAATAAAATAACATCAAAACATCAAAAGTCTCACACTGGATCGAAAGCCAGCGAGTAAAAATGGGTCTTGAGGTGTTTTTTAAAAGTTGTGATTGAAGGGGCCTGTGTTCGTCAGCTTAATGGAGGCTGGGACAAATGACAATTTAAGGCGGTTAGATTTACATAGCGGCACCCGGAGTCTTTTCCCTGATGGCACAGGGTTTCATATTCAGGGAAGACTACTAAATTCTATATTCTTTGACTTACTTTATTACTTTATTCTATTTATTGAATGTTTATGTTGTGCACCATCAGACCACCGTAAAGTCCTTGTATATGTTGGAACAAAAGACTAATAAAAAAAATAAAAAATAAAAATTATGTGGCATTATTTTCTAGTTTGTGTAGCCTACTCAATTCTAGTCATTAATTTTTACTCTGTAAATGCTCTGATGCTTTGTACACATAATACATTATGTTGTTAACACTGAATACTCTGTCTAATCCTTGTTTATCGAATCAAATTTGCCTGATAACTTATTTTTAGTCTCACTGTGAAAATTGTGATGAGGAAACACCTGCCCATCTTATATGATCGTATCTGCTGACTCCACGCCCACTTTTCTACGTCACGTTTCTAGAACGCCACACCAGCCAATGAGAAGCAGCCACACGGGTCTAGCCGACCAATCAGAGCGCGCCTACAGTTTCCAACAACAACCAAATAGCCAGCGTACAAAATACTTTTTATTTTCTAAGTGTCAGCGCCTTGGGCTCTTCCGCACACAAATTCTTCACTATTTTCGAACATTTATGGTATTAAATCTTGTTTTTTAAAAGGTAGAGTAGGTTCGCCAGGCTTTACCGGTGTCTTGTGGATAACAATAGCCGAAAAACTGACCTCATAAGCGGATCCCAAGTCTGAAAATTTGTCGGCAGCTTTCGGATCATCTTGGTTTCTGTCCGGGTGAAGCTGCAATGCTAGTTTTCTGTATGCTTTTTTGATATCCCTTAACGTTGCAGCCTTTGTCACCCCTAAGATTTCATAGAAATCTCGCCTGTGAGAAAGAGATAGAAGGAGAGAGAGAGAGAGAGGGAGAGAAAGAAAGAGAGAGAGAGAGGTTACGCAAGACACTCATAGCACAATTTACCAAACAATTAACAGCTATGTGAACGTAAGCAAAGCGAAAATACTATGTAGCAACTTAGCTAAGTGTGTCATATTTTTTGCTTAGCTCTGTATCACACATGTACTAGCGCTAGACCAATCAGAGCGAAACATGTGTACCAGCAGCGTACACACACACACACTTACCCCGCGAGCACCGCCGTTATAACATACAATAGCAGCAAACAGACATTGCAAACATTCATCCCTTTGGCCGCCATGGGTCCAAGTATTTTCTAATAATAATTCTAATTCGTTGTTTTGGTTAAACGAGGAAGTGCAGGGCAGAAGGACAGCAGCCGGCTTTTGGCTTTTTGAATGGCTGGAGATTTTCTTCCTGCTGTCACTGAAATGAAGCCCACCCACTGGATGTAAGCGAGTCCATTAACTCCGCCCATTCACCGCGTCACCAAGCGGAAAACGAAAAACGAGCGCTACTTCCTTTTGTAGTTGGCTCAACGAATATTTTTTTGGTGCTTTACCGCCTCCCTCTGTTTCGGAGTGTGATATAACATAGATATATATGATAGAACTATATACTGTATACGTATCTATGTGCTAAGACTAGAAACAATATTCGTGATGCTCACAGAATTGTGCAGGAAACTACAATAAAGGTAAAAAAAAAAAACTTCGCACATATCCTACAGAAAAAAATAATAAAAAAAATTAATATGTGACATAATTTAGAAATAGCCTATAGTAAAAAAGAAAAGAAAAGTAAGTCACTTAATTTGCAATATAAATGACAGTGGCTGAAAGACAACAGAAAACAACATTTCACAAAATTGTTTTTCACAAAGCGCATAGGCTATCAACAAAAAAATCAGAAAACACGACCGAATATCACACAACACAATACAATTTCACTAAACAATTATTTTTTTTAAGTAAACTAGCAATAGATAATAGGCAACAACTGTATATACTAACTAATACATGCAAAACTCATTGTGAACCCCTAAAATACAGTGCACACACTGAAGCGCGCTCCCGCGAGCTGCGCGCAACAGATGTCAGTGAACTGGAGCGCGCCAAATAGGAAGCAAGCAAGAAGTGGCAGCAGTCAGATGTGTATGCCAGTCAGATAGTTAGTTAGCCAAACAAACGCCTTATCAGCCACAAATAACTGGATATAAAGCCGGCGATATGTCTTCCGTCTTTACCGTAACTTATGTGTGACTGGACCCGCCGATTGGTGCACGAACACGGCTGAAAAAGTAAGAAAAAATACTCTTGTTTTTATTCATTCGACCTGTTGGTTAGCACTGGAAGCTAACTGTGGCTAAGTTAGCATTAGTTTTGGTTTCAAGTGAAGTTGACTTCAAGCTTAAAAAACAACAACAGTCCGCTATTTACGACATATTCATACAGTTTTTCGGTATCGCGTGACTCATTTAAAGGGGTGTTTTGTGTACTTTAATTCGCTGCCTGACTGGATTAGCCGGTTTTAGCTTGATTAATTGTTAGCGTGCCAACCCTTTGTGTTGTGTGTGTGTGTGTGTGTGGTGTGTGTGTGTGTGTGTGTGTGTGTGTGTGTGTGTGTGTGTGTGTGTGTGTGTGTGTGTGAGACGATGGGCAGGTTGTGACTGGTTGTCATGGGAGCATTGCAGCAAGTTGATCGCGTGCTAAATATAGAAATGAGAAACTATTGTCAATATATCAAAAGGCAGAAATGGGATCAATAAAGTATCTATCTATCTATCTATCTATCTATCTATCTATCTATCTATCTATCTATCTTTCTATCTGTCTATCTATCTATCTGTAGGCTATATCTGTCTGTCTGTCTGTCTGTCTGTCTATTTATCCATCTATCTATCTATCTATCTATCTATCTATCTATCTATCTATCTATCTATCTATCTAAATTAACGTATAATTGTTTCTGTGTTCTTCCCGTCAGACATGGAGACAGAGAGTGTGAGCGTGTGGCCGCGTATGGAACCCTTCTTACTGGGTGCACTGCAGGTAACTACCCCCCCCCCCCCCCCCCCCACACACACACACCACACACGCACACACACGCACACACACACACACACACACACACACACACACACACACACACACACCCTCCATCTATTAATTTAATATAATGATGTTAAATATAAAAGGTAACATAACTACATTTAAAGATGGAGACAGCGATTCCGAAAGATTACTTGTTGTCAAATTCACTTTTGTGTGCGCTGGAAGAAGAAAAATCCAGTGTTAAAAGTAACACAGCCTAGGCTCTGTAAACTGGTATGTTGCTAGCTAGTAGCTATGCTGGGCCCCTATGTTTACATACCCGTATACAGAGCCTAGGCTGTGTATTAACACTTCTTTTCAATGCACAAACACAGTACAGACAGGTAGCGGATCATGAGGAGATATTCACTGATTTTATACAAAAAGTGTTTTTGACAACAAGCGTTCTCCAGAATCACTGACTCCACCTTTAATTTTAATAATGTTAAATTTAAAGCTGAAACAACTACATTTAATTATTTTAATTCTTATTTTTTGTCTGGTGTTGTTTTGATTGTATGCTTGTTGTTAAAAAAAATAAAAAATAAATAAAAATAAAATAAAAATAATTATACAAAAAATAAATACATTTAAAGCTGAAACAACTACATTTAATTTTCCTTTTATTTCAGCTAAAACAACCAAATTCAATGCCATTTAATAATCTTTTCCCAGGTGGCCCCCTCATCTAAGCTGAGCCTGCACTATACTGTACTGACGAGATATTCACTGATTTGAACAAAAAAGTGATTTTGACAACAAGCGTTCTCCAGAATCCCTGACTCCACCTTTTATGTCA
>CM047516.1:27830616-27843116 GCA_026122265.1 Ammodytes dubius
CATTGATACGCCCTCCGTTGTTTCTTCTAAGTCATTTCTTACCTCAGGCCGTCAGATTGTTAACTGAGACTGAGGAAGTCACTTAGCCCTAGCCTGTTCCTACCAGACCATCGTACTTCATTTCATTTGTACAGAAGGTCTGGAATCGCTCAATTGAGAAACGTAAACTCACTTGAAGGCGGGTGTCTGTTGAAGTTTAAAACTATGCGTGCGTGCTGTGAGAAATGCAATGCGGCAGTGGCGAAGTGGGTAGGAAGATTGCCTCTGGAGTGCAGGGTCGGAGGTTCGATTCCCCGCCTACCCGCCACATGTCGAAGTGTCCCTGGGCAAGACACTGAACCCCAAATTGCTCCCGATGGTTCAGAGAGCGCCTTGCATGGCAGCTACTGCCATCGGTGTATGAGTGTGTGTATGAATGGGTGAATGTGGTAAGATATGTAAAGCGCTTTGGGGCTGAGAAAATCGGCTAGAAAAGCGCTATATAAGTCAAGTCCATTAACCATTTAAATCTTTCTCTCTTTCCTGTCCAGTTGTCGGTGGACACGCTGCAGTTCCTTCTCTTCCTGTACATCCAGCAGTTGAACCGCGTCTCTCTGCGGACGTCTCTGATTGGAGAGGAATGGCCCAATCACAGGACACGATCCCCCTGCCCTCCGACAGGGAGGCCAAGACCAGCTCCCAGAACAAGGTATGAAACGTATCTATCTGTCTGTCTGTCTCTCTCTCTCTCTCTCTCTCTCCTCTCTCTCTCTCTCTCTCTCTCTCTCTCTCTCTCTCTCTCTCTGTCTCTGAATAGTGCTAAGAATGATTATGTCCTACTCATACTAAAAGCCCTGCTAACGTCCTACTCATACTCATTTTGACAACAATTTGAGTATGTTGCGTTTGTGTAGGCGAGAAATGCCCGGATGAGTACTACTTACTTCCGGGAAGATTTTGTGTATGGATCAACCGCCCCACAATGCATTGCGTCTTTTCAAACGACACATACGTTTTTTTTCTTCTGTATACTCCGACGAACCTCGCATACACAATCAATGGTTAAGTAGACAGTATGTAGTAAATACATGTTGAGTATGTAGTTGGGAGGACGTCAGTAGGGCTTTTACAACACAGACTGACTAAATGTTTTTTTTTTTTCCCTCTCAGAACTGGGATGACCAGGCCCACCTGTCGTTCCTTCACCTTCACCTGTGTGAGCTGCTGGAGCTGCTGGTGGAGCCGGGGCAGCTCTCTGCCTCAGGACAGGCGCTCAGGGACTGCCAGGTTAATATGATAATCTGGCAATATCTCAGTATCTGTGCATGAATTTGTATAGTCAGGTCAGCAGCACACATCTCCTGTGTTACTGTATAGAAACCACCTTGAAAAAATACATAAAAAAGCATTTGGCGATAGCTAATTAAACCTGCAGTGTGTAGAATTTTGGGTTTTATTTCCTAGCAGATTTTGTAGAAAGTAATTATAATATCCATAAGTACATTTAATTTAGTGCATAATAGCTGAAATTTTTTATTATTATTTTTTCCCCTTAGAAAGGGTCTCATATATGTCCATTTTTCTGCATATTTTGGACCAAGGCCTTGTGCCGCCATCTTGAAAGTGTCATAGTTGGAATGTCATCAGGTGCATTGTTTAACATTTAGAATTGTTCTTGTCCTTGAAGGCCACTGTAGCTTCTGTTATTATTCTAAAGGGGTGGGGTTACCCAGGGAGTGTTGCATTCTAGAACTTTGTAGAACTTTCTTGATGATGTCATATTACACACTGCACCTTTAATTGTGCGTACAATTTTGCGTCTCTTCAAAAACCAAAGACTGTCAGGTAAAAATGCAAAATTGTCATTATCTAAAATATCTGTGCATGCATTTGTACTGTCAGGTTATTAATTCATATCTCCATTGTGACAACAAGCACACAGTATATTTCCTTCCACTTGTAAATCAAATTCAATGCATTTTTCATTCCATATTATTCCATTAAGCATTGAGTTATTGCATGTGTTGAAGATATGTTATTTTGGCAAATTTAGACGGTAAATTAACCTCAAAACAAATGACATTTCACATCAGTATAATGCATTGTACAGTTCCAGAAAAAATTAAGAGACCAGTCTGGATTTTTCTTCAATCTTCATCTCTACATTACTTGGACAATATTTGTGGAGGGAATTTGGTAGAAATGTTGTCAGTAGTTTATAGAATAAAACCAAAATGTCCATTCTACTCAAACATTTGCCTATAAATAGTAAAAGGAGAGACACTGTACATTTGGAGTGGTCTCTTAATTTTTTCCAGAGCTGCAGTTGATTTTTCCCCCTTGTTTCTCCCCAGATCTCCCTCGAAGCCGTGCGTAGCCTGGGTTTGCTGCTGGAAGGCTCAGTGACCCACGGGCGAGTGGTGCAACCGATCCACAGGCTGTTGACCAAAGCCTCGCTGCAGACGCAATCTGGGTTCTGCTCTGTGACGCGATCCTTCTCTCTCCGTCAGCTGCTGTCCTGTCTGCAGCAGAACCTCTCTCTCAACCCCTTCGGCATCACCGCCTGTCTGCGCTCCGGCAAGAAGCTGGCCTGGGCCCAACAAGGTAGGCTAACAATACACTGTATATACTGAACTCTCTTTAACATTTGTACAAGGGGGGGGGGTTGGGCGTGTCAAATTAAGAAACAAATTACATCCCCTCCGATCTTTCTTGTTATTTTACTAGTAAAACTTGATTAGCCTGTCTGCCGCTCTAAAATTTGCGCTCTAAAAAATTGAGAAATCGGTTCATCCTAGCCTGAGAAAAGGCAGAAAGAGTGTTTTATGGTCTCACTGTCTAACCCTACATTTTACCATGCATGACATCACACATGGTCAAATGTAGGGTTAGGATTAACAGGACAGCTGGGCCAAGGGAAGACTGAGGGAAGAAAAACTTCATTCATTATATTATAATAGTGATTTTATAATGATAGAACGCCGGTTCTGTATGGGTGAAGTATTCCTTTAACTTGGTCTATTTCCTCTCTGTATATTTCTATGTATATCCTAGTGGAGGGGGTGATGATATATACTAATTTTGATCATATTTTATTTCTGTTTTCTCTGTTCATTATGTTATCCTTGTAATTGTATAGCATTTATTAACATGTATTTTTCTTCTCTGTATATCAAATTCAAATTCAAATTCAAAATTGGCTTTATTGGCTTTTATAAGTTTTTTTTAAAACAATATTGCCAAAGCAAACATCAGATAACAAATAATTCGAACAAATATTCAGACAATACACAATGTGTCAAAATAAAACAATATACAATATGAACGATATATACATCTGTATGAATATTATATTGTGTGTGTGTGTGTGTGCGTGCGTGCGTGTGTGAGACCTGGTGTATTATGTCCTAATTTTGTGGCAAGCCGAAATAAACTGTCCTGCAAGGACGGAGCTCTCTTTACGCTCTCCCATAACTAATCTAAATTGCTCTTCAGGGGAGCTTCTAAAATTTTGGTGTATTTGGCCGAATCTGTTAAAATATATTTCTCTAACATTTTTAAATTTGGGGCAGTGCAGGAGGAAGTGCTGCTCTGTCTCGACAGCAGCTTCTCCACACTGCTGGCACAGCCGCTGCTCTTTGGGCAGCCATGTTTTCTTATACCTGCCTGTCTCGATGGCCAGGCTGTGAGCGCTCAGTCTGTACTTTGTCAACATCACTCTGTGTCTAATATCAGTCACTGTGGTCAGGTAGGGGGCCACAGTGTACTGTCTGTTTAGGGCCAGATAACACTGCATTTTGCTCTGTGTTTGTGTTTTAGTGTTCCAATGGGTGAGGTAGGTTTGTTTCTGATGTGTTATAATTTGGTTGAGTCTAATTGATATGTTCTCAGGCTGGTCCTGAGGCAGAGCAGAGGGGGAACCTGTCTGTGGACAGAGCCTCAGGACCAGCTGAGTGAGGGGACTCCTGTTCATCTCTTGGCTTTGCAGGGCTTTGTGCTGGAAGGAGTGGGGGTCACTTTGTTTTAGGTGTAGCCAATATTTAATTGATCTTTTTTGGATTTTTAGTAGTAGTGGATATTGGCCTAATTCAGCTCTGCAGGCATTGTTGGTGGTTGTCCTGTGTACCTGCAGAATGCTTTTACAAAATTCGGTGTTTGCAATTTCAATTGGATGTTTTTCCCATTGGTCAAAAAGTTGGTTTGTTTGTGGGCCCCACACTTCACTTCCATAGAGCAGGATGGGTTCAATAATTGCTTGGAGTAGTTTGAGCCAAATTAGAATTGGAATCTGAATGTAAATTTGTCTTTTGATTGCATAAAAAGCCCTGCGTGCTTTCTCTCTCAGTTCATTGACTGCTGGGTTGAAACTTCCAGTGGAACTTATTTTCAGGCCTAAATAGTTATATTCTAAACAGTTTTCTATTGTATGTGTTCCTATTGTGAAGTGCATTCTCTCTGTATCTCCAAGTTGAGGGTGCGATGAAAAGAGCCAAAATCGCCCGTAACACCCACATGGCGCCGGCGGGCAGTAAGATGGTTCTCATGTCCCAGGTCTTCAAACAGACGCTCGCCAAAACCTCAGACAAGCTCAACGGAGCGAACATCAAGATACACAGATGCTCAAACGCATTCATATACCTGCTATCACCACTCAGGTAAGTGTGGGGTTATAGTATACTGTAGTATATACACACACACACACACACACACACACACACACACACACACACACATACACACACACACAAACAGACAGGAAGAAAGTGAAATACTTTTTTTCTCAAATGAATAATTTTGTCATTCAAGTTTTTTTTCTCAAATTTTTTTTCAAATAAAAAAAAAAAAAATCTCAACAATTTTTTTTTTTTGGAAACCAGAATTTTTTTTAATTTTTTTTTCGTAATAAAAAAAAAAAATTATCATTTAAATTTAGAATTTTTCGATATTGAAATTCTCAATATATATATAAAAATAAATAAAAATCTCAAAATTACTAATTGATTTTGTCCATTCCCAGTTCACCAGTTCCCCTGTTCATACTTATCGTTCCCTGTCTTGTAGATCAGTCAGTGTGGATAAATGTCGTGACAGTACGTTGGTCCTGGGTCCAGTGGAGACTCACACAGACACACACTCTCTCTCTCTCTCTCACACACACACACACACACACACACACACACACACACACACACACACACACACACACAACTTAAATGATTTTTTATTATTTTTTGTCATTTAAGTTTTTTTTCTCACTTTTTTTTCCTCAACAAATTACAATTATTATATTTTTTTTTGCTCAAAAAAATGTTGCTAAAATATTTTTTTTTGTTGCTTTAAAAAAAATGTTTTAATTATTTATTTTTTAGTAAAAAAAAATTATCTCGAAATTATATATTTTTTCTTGTAAAATTACTATTTCATTATTCCGTTATTGAATTTTGTCCATTCCCAGTTCACCTGTACATACCTATCATTGCCTGTCGTCCTCCATATCAAACTGTTCACCTGCCATTGCTTTCATTCCCTGTCTTGTAGATCAGTCAGTGTGGATAAATGTCGTGGAAGAAAGTGAAATACTTTTTTTCTCAAATTAATTATTTTGTCATTCAAGTTTTTTTTTCTCACATTTGTTTTTGAAAAAAATGTAAATGTTTTTCTCAACAATTTTTTTTTTTGGAAACCATTTTTTTCATCATTTAAATTTAGAATTTTTTTCGATATTGAAATAAAAAATTCTCAATATATAAAAAAAAAAAAAATCTCAAAGAACCTTTTTTTTTTTGTAAAATTACTATTTTATTCCGGTAATGTTTTTGTCCATTCCCAGTTCACCAGTTCCCCTGTTTATACTTATCATGGCCTGTCCCCCTTTAGATCAGTCAGTGTGGATAAATGTCGTGACAGTACGTTGGTCCTGGGTCCAGTGGAGACCAGCGTTCACATTCACAGCTGTCAGAACCTGCGTGTGGTGTGTGTGGCCGGACGGATTGCTATCGGAGCCTCGTCGGGGGTAACCATCCATGCCTTGACCCCCACGCGCCCTCTACTCTTACCCGGAAACAGTGACATAACCCTGGGTCCGTTCCACACCTTCTACCCCTCTCTGGAGGACCACATGGCCAGTGTGGGTCTCGCTGTGGTTCCAAACGTCTGGGATCAACCATTGCTACTGGGCACGGAAGGCATCGTAAACACCTCTCAAGTAAATATTTTTTATTTTATTTATTAACTTGTTTTATTGTCTATATAAATGGAAGTTCTTTTTGATTTTTTTTAACAAGTTGTCTGATTGTTTTCCCTCTGTTTTATTAACTGCTAAATACAATTTGAATATTTTCTTGGGTCTAAAAGGTGATTCTGGAGAACGCTTGTTGTCCAAATCACTTTTTGTCAAAATCTGCGACAGTCTCGCTACCTGTCTGTACTGTGTGTGTGTGTGCGCTGAAAAATAATCCAGTGTTAATACACAGCCTAGCCTCTGTAAACTGGTATGTAAACAAAGGGGCCACTGTGGCACCATCTAAAGAGAATAGGCTGTATATTGACACCAGATATTGTTTGTCTGTACAACATATTTTGACAACAAGTATTCTACAGAATCACTGTCACCTTTTAAGCACTTTTTAAATGCAATTTATAATATTTCCTTATAATTACATTTTTAACGTATTTTCTATTCCCTTGTAAAGCACTTTTTAAATTGCCTTGTGTCTGTATTGTGCTACTGTAACTAACCTTCCCTTTTGTATAAACTTGCTTTAGCTCAATGCTAATGCTACATCCAGCCCGGACCCTGCGTGCTACCGCCTGCTGCCCCCGGATCAGTTCAACGCCCTGGTTGTGCCGTTCGCGATGGAGGGGGACACGTGTGAGGTCCCTGGTGGGTTACCTCCTCTCTACCAGACCGCCGAGGAGGAGAAACACAAGAGGATACACAACTGGCAGAAAACTGTCATGGAGGCTCGGCTGAACAAGTGAGTGAATTATTTTTTTAAAGATTTATTTCTTTGGCCATTTTCAAGCTTTATTAGATTATTAGATAGTACAGAGTTGAAATGGAGAGACAGAGAGAGAGAGAGAGAGAGAGGGGGGATGACCTGCAGTAAAGGTCCACGGGTCGGATTTGAACCCGCGACCACTGCAACGAAGGCCGGAGCCAATATGGTACGCGCTCTATCCACTACACCACCGGAGCACCCCTAGTGAGTGATTCATAAGGCCCTTCGGATACTGTATGATTGAATAATTTATTTAATTTTATTATAGTCACCAAATCAGTGAATATCCCCTCACAATCCGCTACGTGTGCGTGTGCGTGTGCGTGTGTGTGTGTGTGTGTGCTGGAGAAAAAAAATCTGGTGTTAATACACAGTGTAGGCTCTGTAAAAGGGCATGATGCTAGCTAGCTATGGTGGGCCTCCTTTGTTTACATACCTGTTAAAGGCTGTGTATTAACTAGGTTACATAAAATGCTTAATGTCTGAGTTTAAAAATGCGTCATGTCACTTTAGACATATTTGTAACACTTTATTTTTTTTTAGATAATGCATATTTCAATAAATAAAAAGTTCCTGTAACAAGTATTTATATATATTTAAGGGTTCAAAACAGTATTTTTCTTTCAACATATATTTATGGGATTTAAAATTAAAATAAATCGTCCGATTTAATCGTTATCGTAATTTTTCTCAGAAAATAATCGGCATCGGCACCCAAAAATCCATATCGGTCGGGCCCTAGTATTAACACCAGTTTTTTTTTACTGCTCACACACAGAGAAGACAATGTGCTGTTTTTATCTTTTTAAAAATTATGATGTAACAACCAAATGCAAAACTAAAAAAATCACAGTTTACTTTGCTTCACCATGGTCATATTACCATTATTAATCTGACATTTTTCAACATAGTTTTCTTTAACAAAATGAACACTGCTATGCTTGTATACAAATAACTTTAAGCATTATTTGTGGGCTGTTTTTATTAATGAAAAAGAGAAATGCAACACAGCCATTCCCTTAAAATCAATAATAAATGTGAGTTGGTGGCTCAGCTGGGGAGATATTATGGAGTTGAGTGATTCGCTCTGGGGGCTGTCACACTCTTTGACCCACATTAAGGGTCCTGCTGCTGTTTCAACCAGGAGAGAAAATCACTATATTGATTTCTATATTACAGACTTTTAACAACAATATCTCCTCGCCAAAATCCTGGCTCAAGGCAAGTTTATTTCTACAGCACAATTCGGACACAAGGCCGTTCAAAGAAGTGCTTTACAGGGGCATGAAATACATCAAGATTAGACATTAGAAATTGTATTTAAGAGATAGTAAAAAATAAATAAAAATACAGGTGAGACTGGAAAAATTTTGTAGAAAATTGTGTTTTGTAAGATACTTGGTAAGTAAAATAAGAAAAACGTATGATTGATTGAAGAAGTGTGATTAATAACTGATGATAATTTAAGTAGAAGAGGTTGTATTAAATAAGTCTGTACTTCTAACCAATCCTTTTCAAAACATGTCATCCATATTAGTGTGTGTATGTGTGTGTGTGTCTGTCTGTCTGCATGCGTTTGTTTTCTTTTTCATTTTCAAAACAAAATTCTAATTTTTTTTTTAAAGATTTTTTTGGGGCATTTTTATGCTTTATTGATAGTGCAGAGAGACAGAGTTGAAATGGGGCAGAGAGGGGAGTGACATGCAGAGAACGACCGCGGGCTGGAATCGAACCCGGGTCCGCTGCTGGGCCCGGCCCGGGAGGGGGACGCCCTACCAACTGAGCTAAAGGCGCCCCCTCAAAACAAAATTCTAACTATTTTCTTTTACTGTCTCTTTCCCAGGGATCAGAAGCGTCGGTTCCAGGAGTTGGTTGAGATAAAGTTCCATGAGTGGCTGCTGGAGACGGGCCACAGACAGGAGCTAGACAGCCTCAGTGACGCCATGCCGTCGCTAAGGCCTTCAAACGGGCCCCTGGCAACCGACCACCCCCGAAATAATGACTCTAAACACATGAGGAACGGACAGGCGGGGGGACAGTCAACTATGGCCTGTTGAAATAGTTAGTTTTTTGGGGGGGCACACACACACAGACAGACAGACAGACAGACACACACACACACACAGACAGACAGACAGACAGACAGACACACACACACAGAGGGAACACACACACACACACACACACACACACACACACACACACACACACACACACACACAGACAGACAGACAGACAGACAGACAGACAGACAGACACACACACACACAGACACACACAGGTTAAGAGTGAAGAAAGCGGGAGAAAATGTAGCTGTAAATGAAGGTAGCACCTCAAAATGAGTATGTTTACTACCAAGTGTTATTGTAGAGTTTGTTATTTGTGGGTTATTTCAACGTACTATGGCCATCTCTCTCTCTCTCTCTCTCTCCCTCTCTCTCCCTCTCTCTCTCTCTCTCTCTCTCTCTCTCTCTCTCTCTCTCTTCTCTCTCTCTCTCTCTCTCTCTCTCTCTCTCTCTCTCATTCACTATGGCATTTCTGGAGTTGTTAATCCAGTTTTTATAGCAATTTATGAGCCACTTATTCTCTGGTCGAAAATTGGTACGGCCTGCTTCTGTAGAAAAGGCAGCTATGAGACCTTAACATGTTAAAAACCAAGTAGAGACAGTACACACACACACAAACAATTGACAGGGTGTAAAACATTGAAAGCACTGTTACTTTCGATGAGGGCTATTAGACTTATGAAAACACTGGTGCAACAGAACAGTACAAAGGCCATGGAAGAGAAGAAAAAAAATTAGGGGGATTTTTTCTTTCATACATACTTGGTACTTGCACAAAAAAGTCGAAAATTTCAAAATGAAATATATTCAAATACAATTTCATAATTCTCAAAGCCTAAATTAAGACGAACAGTTCTGGAAATGGGCATTTAGCAAATATTAACGTAAACCTTAAGGTACCTGTGATCAGTTTTACCACTGTGTGTACTGGTGGCTGCTGCTTTTCACATATGTAAATGACATGTTATTTTCTGTAAAACAAAAAAAAAATATGTTAATAAAATTATATATTTTTTAGTAAGGGAAGTAGAAAGAATGTAGAAGCTATTTAATTTAGCACTTTGGGGGTATTTAGGATATGTTAGCGCATTAACGTTTACTAGCTCAGGTCATAGTATTATTTCTGTTTAAAAAAAAAACAATAATAGCATTTTAGTGTTTCTATTTTGGGGGTGAAAGGAAGGAATATTTACATAACTTATTTATAGGTGATCGCGCCGTCCAAACTGTTCCTTTTCCTTGTAACACTGCACCTTTTCAAGTATGTAGACTTTTTTTTTTTTTTTTTTTTTGCCATACCCAAAATACAATCCCTGCGTTCCAAATCGCATACTTTCTGCTATTTAGTTTGGTAGAAAAAAAGATTTAGGATGTCCCGATTCCTGTGGTCGATTTAGTATGGTTAGAAATACCCAGATGCCTACTAGATCCGGCCGGGTTTTTTTTTTTTGTGTTGAAAAAAGCATCCTATTTGGACGATTCTGACCCACAATCCAGTGCGCACCGGAAGTGACGTCACATCAACAGAGCCTCCATATGAAAACAAACGGGGATGAGACGGATATAAAAGCAAGAAGCAAGATCAAGGCGCAATGTTATGATGAAATAAAATAGTAAAAGTATGTCCCAAGTGTACTGCATCCTAACTAGATTCCTATTATAGTCAGATGTAGTATGTAGAATAGAAGAAAAGAAAGAGTATGCGATTTGGAACGCAGGGAATGTCACAGTATCATAGTAGGAATTTTCAAAGTAAAATATTCACTCTAACTTTTGCTACTGTTGTGGCCACAAGTAAAACACACATTTCGTCCTCTGAGACTTATTTTGAAATTATCCTTTCCCCATTGAAATAGCTGATTTTCTGGACATGCCAATTTGTTGCCAGATGTCGCCTAAAAATAAATGTATATTTTTTTATTAATTAATTAATTCACCGCTATGGTTATGTATATTAGAGATATTGTTGTACATTTATTTTTCATATATCTACCCTGCCTCCTTAAACCTTTTATTTTGAAAGCATTTACTACCTACAAGTGTACTTCCTTTTTCAACATTCCACTCATAACATAAAAGCATTTTGATTGTGACAAACATTTACTTGCAACAGAACTGTGGCTTTGTTGGGAAAAGCCCTACTAACGTCCTACTCATACTAAAAGCCCTACTAACGTCCTACTCATACTAAAAGCCCTACTAACGTCCTACTCATACTAAAAGCCCTACTAACGTCCTACTCATACTAAAAAGATTTTGTGTATGGATCGATAGGTTACTTTCCCTACTCAACCTCCCTACAATGCATTGCGTCTTTTCAAACAACACAGAATTATATATATTTTTTTGTTTTGTTTCTTTATTGCTTCTGTATACTTCAGTGTAAACGGTCCGACGAAACCTCGCAAACACAATCGATTGTTAAGTAGGTAGTATATACATGTTGAGTATGTAGGAGGGAGGATGTTAGTAGGGCTTTTAGTATGAGTAGGACGTTAGTAGGGCTTTTAGTATGAGTAGGAAGTTAGTAGGGCTTTTAGTATGAGTAGGACGTTAGTAGGGCTTTTACAACACTGCCATGGACTCTTCAGAGCAGAGTTTAAATGGCAAGTTAAGGGAGGATATTAATTTTATAAAAATAATATGTATTGTTGAAAATGTTCGACATTGCTGTATGTTTCCAAAATGCTGGTTTGTGTCTCTTTATTTTTCCTTATAAAAGTGGCTACACTGTACAATGCCTTTGTTAAGTTATCCTTTAATTTGAACACACGCACACACGCATACACGGACGCACGCACACACACACACACACGCCATGCAGCTACTACCTGTATATGAACAGAAGAGCACGATATTGTATATGATTGTAAAAACATAGAATAATAAAAGTTTTGAGTAAAACCCTGTCTCCTCCTGCGTATTTTTCTTGATATTTTGATTATGTCTTGTCCACTGCAATCCAAACTTGGCATAATGTGAAATAATAATGTACTGAAATAATGCTTTCAAGAAGCACTGTTTGTAACATTTTGGGGTATGCAAATCTGTCGCCAAAGGGGTGGAAAATACCAAGGTTGCGTTCCGAATCGCATACTTTCTACTATATAGTATGGTAGAAAAAAGATTTAGGATGTCCCGATTCTTGTGGCCAGATTTAGGATGGTTAGAAGTACCCGGATGTCCTACTTCATGCGGCCAAGATTGTTAGTGTTGAAAACTGCTTCCTATTTGGGCGATTCTGACCCACAATCCATTGCGCACGTGAATTGACGTAACATCGACGAAGCCTCCATATGAAAACAAACGGGGATGTGACGGATATAAAAGCAAGAGGCAAGATCAAGGCGCAATGTTATGATGAAATAAGAGAGAAAAGTATGTCCCAATAGTATGCCCACTGCATCCTAACTAGATTATTTTTATCGTCGGATGTAGTATGTAGAATAGAAAA
>CM047516.1:27848116-27875616 GCA_026122265.1 Ammodytes dubius
GTGTGTGTGTGTGGGGTGGGTGTGTTAATATGTGCATGTGTGTGTGTTAATGTGTGTGTGTGTGCGTGTGCGCGTACGTGTGTGTGTGGTGTGCGTGTGGGTGGGTGGGTGTGTGTGTGTGTGTGTGTGTGTGTGTGTGTGTGTGTGTGCTCTGAAACATGTGCAATGACAAAATAAAGTTGATAGATAGATAGACAGACAGACAGACAGACAGACAGACAGACAGACAGAGAGACAGACAGATAGATAGATAGACAGACAGATAGATAGATAGATAGATAGATAGATAGATAGATAGATAGATAGATAGATAGATAGATAGATAGATAGATAGATAGACAGACAGACAGACAGACAGACAGACAGACAGACAGACAGACAGACAGACAGACAGATAGACAGATAGACAGACAGACAGACAGACAGACAGACAGACAGACAGACAGATAGATAGATAGACAGATAGACAGATAGATAGATATATAGATAGATAGATAGATAGATAGATAGATAGATAGATAGATAGACAGATAGATAGATATATAGATATATAGATAGACATATAGATAGATAGATAGATAGACAGACAGACAGACAGACAGACAGACAGATAGACAGATAGATAGATAGATAGATAGATAGATAGATAGATAGATAGGTATATAGATAGACAGACAGACAGACAGACAGACAGACAGACAGATAGATAGATAGATAGATAGATAGATAGATAGATAGATAGATAGATAGATAGATAGATAGATAGATAGATAGATAGATACATTCATTCATTCATTCATTCCAGGTGTTTGAAGGCTGGTGGGTGTTTTACGAGCATCCTAACTACCGCGGTCGTCAGTACTTCCTGGAGAAAGGAGAATACCGTAAACCGGGGGACTGGGGGGCCGTCAGTCCCACCGTCCAATCCTTCAGGAGATTCACTGAATGATTTAACCCCGTCCCCCCCCCCTCCTCAAAAAACAGGAAAAATGTACCCCAAAAATACAGAAAATATAAGAAAAAATTGAGAGATATTTGACTATTTTGTGATTTTAAAATGAGGTCTCAATAAAACCCTGTCTAGTAAGCAGACTGGAGATGTTTCTGTGTGTTTTTTTTCATATATATACATGAGTTGTTTAAAGTGTTCTTTGAAATTTAACATATTTACAGAAGACATCCACACATCATGGTTCAATAATAAGTTCAAGTTCAAGTTCAAAGTTTTATTTGTCACATGATTGCAAAAATAACATTTTACATACAGTGAAATTAAAAAGGGTTGTCACTCTGTCGTTCGTTGTGCAAATTTCTATAACCTGAATAAATAATAGGTAATAGTAATTTAAAAACATCCCTTATATGTTATGCTATAAAAACAGTCATTAAAAAAAAAAAAAAATGTTATATAAATATAAAAGTGCCTAGAAAGTGGTGCAGAAAGTGCAGGAGTGCCAGCTATAGTCCATCGGAGTTAAGCTGTCTAACTGCCTGCAGAAAGAAGCTCCTCCTCAGTCTCTCAGTCCGAGCTTTAAGGCAGCGTAGGCATCTGGGTGAGAGGCGTCTTGCCTGATTTTCCTGGCTCTTGCCCTCACCCTCTTGCTGTATGTACATTCCAGGGTGGGGAGGGGTAACCTGATGGTTCGCTCTGCTGGGCCCACCACCCTCTGCAGGGCAGCCTGGTCGCGTGCGGTGCAGCTTCCATACCAGGCTGATATGCAGCCTGTGAGGATGCTCTCCATACCAGGCTGATATGCAGCCTGTGAGGATGCGCTCCACAGCTGCAGAGTAGAAGGTCCTCAGGATGGAGGGGGAGACCTGGAACTTCCTCAGCCGCCGAAGGAAGTACAGCCGCTGTGAGTGAGTGAGTGAGTGAGTGAGTGAGTGAGTGAGTGAGTGAGTGAGTGAGTGAGTGAGTGAGTGAGTGAGTGAGTGAGTGAGTGAGTGAGTGGGTGAGTGAGTACAGCCGCTGCCTTGACTTGGAGACCAAGTGCTGTGTGTGGAGAGACCAAGAGAGGTCCTGAGTGAGGTGCACCCCCAGGTACATGAAACTGGGGACCCTCTCCACGAGACCACTGCCCTGCTTCCTCCTGAAATAATAAATAGGAAGCTCAATTCAAACTGTTCAAAATAACTTTCATACCGTCTGTAATGTCTCATAAGAAATGAGAAATGGCTTAAAGGTGCAGTGTGTAATATGACATCATCAAGAAAGTTCTACAAAGTTCTAGAATGCAACGCTCCCTGGGTAACCCCACCCCTTTCGAATAATAACAGAAGCTACAGTGGCCTTCAAGGACAAGAACAATTCTACATTTTAAACAATGCACCTGATGACATTCCAACTATGACACTTTCAAGATGGCGCCACTAGGCCTTGGTCCAAAATATGCAGAAATATGGACATATATGAGACCCTTTCTAAGGGAAAAATAAATAATTCTAAAAAAAAAATTCAGCTATTATGCACTAAATTAAATGTACTTGTGGATATTATAATTACTTTCTACAAAATCTGCTAGGAAATAAAACCCAAAATTCTACACACTGCAGGTTTAAACCTGCAGTGTGTAGAATTTTGGGTTTTATTTCCTAGCAGATTTTTTAGAAAGTAATTATAATATCCATAAGTACATTTAATTTAGTGCATAATAGCTGAATTTTTTTATTTTTTATTATTATTGTTTCCCTTAGAAAGGGTCTCATATATGTCCATATTTCTGCATATTTTGGACCAAGGCCTAGTGCCGCCATCTTGAAAGTGTCATAGTTGGAATGTCATCAGGTGCATTGTTTAACATGTAGAATTGTTCTTGTCCTTGAAGGCCACTGTAGCTTCTGTTATTATTCTAAAGGGCTGGGGTTACCCAGGGAGTGTTGCATTCTAGAACTTTGTAGAACTTTCTTGATGATGTCATATTACACACTGCACCTTTAAAGGAAACAGCACAGACAATAAGGATATACTGTATAAGGCCATGTATTATGTAGGACTTAATTATATGGCATTACAGATTAAAACAGCTAAATATTTTATTTTGTTCTTTTTTAGTAGACTTATAAAAGTTTGTTTGCCATGCAGTGTGAATACTCGGGTAAACAGAACAAGTACAAATCATATGCAGCATTGTTTACACTGCACCACTGATTTCTTCAATTCATATTTAACACAGTAGTTTAATAAAGAATATAGGCTACTTACAGCAGTGTCCTTCCCTCGCTTCTTTCTGTTAGTGGTTGGCATATTATACCGTTTAATAAATAGGAATAAATAGGAGTTTTTAGGCTGTTTTCCCCAGTATTGCTTGTGGCTAGTTGGTCCAAAATCCACTGAGCAAAAAAAGAAAATTCAAAACATCCGCTCCATGTGGGTAAAACACTTCCGGTATCTTCACGTATTTATATATCCATGGTCATAGCGCCCCCTTGCGGCCTGGAGCGACGTCGCATTCATAACACCATTTACATTATTATTCAAGATTCAAAGTGTGTATTCTCATATGCACAATAAGAAACATGTTCTCAGTCATACAATGAAATTCTTCCTTTGTTTTCCACAGACTGAATGCCAAGAAAGAAACATGAAAATATGCAATATACAAGTAAAATAGAAAAAAAAGCAGCAACAATATAGAATATTCAATTTAAAATAAATAAAACTGAATGCTGCAAATCCAAGAAAGTGTGCCATCGTGCATAACCAAAATGTACTAATTTAGTAGTAATGGTTGAGTAATGGTTTTCAAGCACTGGTCAATTTTGAGATTGTATCTATTTTGCTTCCATAACATTTCTTCTTTCATACTAGTATAAATCAAAGGTCCAACATGTACAACTAGGTGTTTATTTTGGTGTTAAAACATACTTATAAAGACTTGTAGCCTACGTAGAATATTCTTATTTATCAAATTTAAATGTATCCCAATCTGTTCTGTAAAAAGGTTGGACACTAATAGGTTGTTAAAATGAAATAAAGATTTTAATTCTGGCTTTATCAAACAAAACATATAGTATATGTATTCGAACATTTCTAAAAAAAAATATATATAAAAAATAGTTGTTTTAATGCAAGTAAGTACCCTATTCACCTGCTTTGTCTTACCTTAAATTCATAGATAGTATATACAAATGAATACAATTACTTAAATCACATTAAATTATGGTTAAAATAAGCTTCAATGGGCCTTTATTACGACCAGTATCCATTATTAATAACTCACAAACTGTTATTGTAACCAAAAAAATATATATTCTTTGGCGAAAACCCCCAAATTTGAGCAAAATCAGTCTAAAACAAAATTACGTAGAGAGAAATATGAATGGGCTTCTTCTCTGCAGTGACAATGCGCATGCGCGACTCTTACAGGAAGCGTTAACATTTTAACCAGCTGATAGCCAAATTGTCAACAGTTAAGCTTGTCATACCTTTCGCTGCTGAAACGACACATTAATACGGTAAATGTTTCACTGTTATCCTCACCAGTACATAGCCTAAGTTATCGGGCTACAAAATATACTAATGGTTTATTTTATAACGCTTCGAAATATGGATATAATAGGGTTTGTTTGATTACATTTGGTTTCGACTGTAGCGGTTAGCAAGCAACGCCGATACCAGCTGATAACAATAAACAGTTAGATAATGTTAACCTTAACGATATTAGTGAGAGAAAGCCGTCTATAAAACAGCATACGAGTCACAATTTGGCGTTTTTTAAATGTGTGGTTTGCTGCATTGATGGATATGCAGTATAGGCTATTGTTGTCTAAATGAGACGCAGCAGCCCTCACTGTTATAGGGTCAGATTTCACTGCGGGGATATTGAATAATAATAATAATGGAGACTGGATAGCGATATATTTCAAACGGGATATCTTAAGTTATTTAGTGGATTACAGGGATGATACATGGACAAAAACGAGCTGGTAAATGTTGTGTTTTTATCAATGAGAGGCAGCTGCAGTGCAAACTTCTTCTTGCCATGCCTTGGTTGGTGTCATGCCAACAACAGCCACCCTTCCTTAGCCTATAAAAAGCCCGAATCATTATTAGACATTTACTAAAGTACAGAAGAGTTTTAGGGCCACAGGAGAGAAGAAAAAAATCAGATAAGGAAGTTTTTTTTTTCATTATGTCGAGAAATGTCAAGAATAAAGATGAATTCTCCAAAATGCAAATGGAGTTAGTGTATCTATGTATTTTCAGCATGCTACAATTGACTTGCATGTATTGGGACATCCTAAATATTTTTCTGGCGTACTAAATAGTAGGGAAGTATGGGGATTGGTACCCAGAGCAAATGGAGAAAAAAAGCAGAAATATTCAGTCAGGCAAGACAAGAGGTTGGCCTAGTTTATTTGTTATTTGTTTATACATTCTCTGATAATGAAAACAAATAAAAACCCTGAGTTCCAATCCCCATACTTCCCTACTATTTAGTATGCCAGAAAAAAGATTTTAGGATGTCCCAATACATGCACGTCAATCGTAGTATGCTGAAAATACCTAGATGCCCCACTAACTCCAATAGCGTTTTGGAGTATTTGTCTTTATTCATGACATTTATCAACATAATGAAAGAAAAAATCTTCCTTATCTGATTTTATTTCTCTCCTGTCTGTGGCCCTAAAACTCTTCTGTACTTCAGTATGTAGTGTAGTAAAAAGACTAAAACTCTTCTGTACTTTAGTATGTAGTGTAGTAAAGAGAAAGAGTATGTGATTTGGAACGCAGGGATTATTAGACTTTATGGAGACTTTGAAAAAAATGCGTTCTTAATCATCAGGCAAGGCAAGAGGTTGGACTAGTTTATTAGTTATTTGTATAGCACAGTTCATACACTCTCTGATAATGCAAGAGTGAAAACAAACACATTACAATTTCACTACACTTTTCTAATGTGTATTCTAGACTTGATGTATTTTAATCTTGATGTCTTTCTTGATCCTGTGAAGCACACTTGCCTTACAATGACATTTTTCAAAAATACTACGAGTTAATCTTTAAAGTCAAATCTTAAAAAATACTTTTATCGGAGAGCCTTCACCGCTTTCACTCGAGTTTTTTTTTCTTACCTTCAGATGTTGAGTTCAATTTAAAATGCTTTTCTCTTCATTGTATTTGTTTATTGATGTTATACACCAAATCGACACACAGTTCTGTCAGTCAAAGGAACTAAATACTGGAATACTCTCCCACTCACAATAAGAGACTCACAAAATTACTCAACCTTCAAAACACACCTCAAACAGTGGATAAAAGAAAACCAAGTCTGTGACCACCTTTAAACTCTTTTATTTTCTTGTGTTATTTGTGCCTTTGTATATGTATTAATTTTTTAAACCTGTATTTCTTTGCATGCCAGGGACAACAGATGAAATCTAGCATTTTTGCTAAAATCTGGCATTTTTGCAGTTGTAAATGTTACAGCTGTTCATGAATATGCACTGTCCCTAACAAATAAACTAAACTAAACTAATATATTTTTTTACTGTTATATTCAAAATGTGATGAGTCATGGCGGTTTGTTTTGGTTTTGTTTACACTGCTCCGAGCGGTGAGGGGTTCAGTGCCTTGCTCAAGAGGTAAACTGGCAACTGCACATATTCCACAAAGTGTGTGGAGATAACTGATGCCAAAATATCCATCAGAAAGGTGCCATTAAAAGTTGTTTAAAGGTGCTACCAGGAACTTTTAAATATCTCTGAAACAGTCTCATTTTTCCTCTGATGATCATAAATGACATGTAACAGCAAACGAGACCATCAGTGCAAATAATGCAATATATTTTTTATAACGTTTTTCTTACTGTCTTTGTCATGGGTATACGCTCACCCAGGAACAACAGCTTGCAAGACAAATTCCCCTTGGGTCAATAAAGGTTTATCTCATCTCACAGACTGAGCCACTCACTGTGTGTGCTAGTAGGATAGGGTTATATTTTTTTTATAAAATATGTAATGTAGTGCTTTTCGTAAACTGTTTTTATCCTATGTATTTATATCATTGTATCTTGTTGTTGTCCTTTTAATCATGTTTAATCCCATGTCTAGATATTATTGTGTCTTGTTTAGTTTAGTACTTTTTATTGTTCTTACCTGCCCAGGGACTACAGGTGGAAAATAGCAGTTTGCTCAAACCTGGTACAATGCATCTCTCCTTGCTCTAAACAAGTTTAATGTTTCTTTTGTACATGGTCCCTGTTCAAATAAAGTTGTATTACATTTCTGCCACCTGTAAAACCTCCATAATCTGTATAGCAGCACTGGTGGGCTTCTGTACAATCCTGAATCCTGCTCCTAAACAATAACCTTTCATTTCTTTTCCTCAGACTAAACACGGAGTGAAGAGATCGCACCACTCCAGAGAGACTTGACCACACACACAGGTCCAGTGTCTATACGAGGGCCCCTAACCCCCCTCATAAGACCCCCCAATAGCCCCCTAATAGCCCCCCAAACCCATCCAAATAGTCCCTTACCCCTCCTAATATTTTATTTATTTATTAACCTTTATTTTACCAGGAATATTCTTACTGAGATTCAAAAATATCCTTTTCAAGAGTCCTGGCCAAGAAGGCAGCAGCATAAAAACATAAAAGTTTCACATTTAAAAAACAATTAGTCCCCCAACCCCTCCTAATAGCCTCCTAACCCCCCCTAATTGTCCCACACCCGTCCTAACACCCCCTTATAGCCCCTAATAGCCCCCCCAAACCCCCCCCTGTCCCGCTATGAGCTCCCGTGGAGGAGGTGGCGGGCGTTCTAATGGCGCTCTGCCCCAAACTAAGATCTGTCAGTTCAAGCTGGTGTTGCTAGGAGACATGGCTGTGGGCAAGTCCAGTCTGGTGCTGCGCTTTGTCAAGGGACAGTTTGATGAGTTCCAGGAGACCACTATCGGAGGTGAGGGGGGGGGGGGGGGGGGGGGGGTGTGGGGGGGGGGGGGTGTTTGTGTGTGTGTGGGGGGGGGGTACTGTGTGTGTGTGTCTGTCTGTCTGTCTGTCTGTCTGTCTGTCTGTCTGTCTGTCTGTCTGTCTAGAGGGTGCACAGGTTATAGTATTCTGAGAAAAAATTTAAGTTGTAAAAATTGCTTGAAAAATGTTTTACAAAACAAATTTGAAAGTATAATCCAGTATGGTCACATTAGGACATTTAGTTGACACATTATTATTATTTTTGGCCGTTTAAAATGCTGTGGAAAAATGATCACATACCAAATTAAATTTAGATTTTTAACCAAGATTTAAAAAGTATTTCGAATGTTAAGCTTAAGTGAGTGAGTGTATATTTAAACCACCTCATCACCCCCCCCCCCGTGGATCCTCTGGCAGCATCTGAAGTCTTCCTGCATCCACACTATTCGCACTTTACTTTAGTATTACCATGTAATCACCTGGTCAATGATCAAATTCCTTTCATTGTCTCTACTTATGACATCTATTGCAGCATGTCCGTCCTGGGAGAGGGATCCCTTACTCTGTCGACTCTCCTTGAGATTTCTTCAATTTTTTTTTTTTTATTCCCGGTAAAGGGTTTTTACTGGGAGTTTTTTCTCAGCCAAGCTAAGGGTGTAAGGGCAGGGTGTCATACTGTATCATATATCATATTGTATGAAATGTAAAGCCCACTGAGACAAATGTATTTGTGATTTTGGGCTATACAAATAAAACTGATTTGATTTGATTTGATCTTCCCCCAGCTGCCTTCCTGGCCCAGTCCGTGTGCCTTGACGACACCACGGTGAAGTTTGAGATCTGGGACACAGCCGGTCAGGAGCGCTACCACAGTCTGGCGCCCATGTACTACAGAGGGGCGCAGGCTGCCATAGTGGTGTTTGACATCACCAAACCGGTACTGTCTGTCTGTCTGTCTGTCTGTCTGTCTGTCTGTCTGTCTGTCTGTCTTTGTCAAACTCATTTTCACAAAGGGCCTCAAACACTTAATTTCCTACATTCTGGTGGACTTTTATCCACCGATCTGTGCCTTTTCTGCATCAATTTATGGTGGAAATGTCTCTATTTTTGTAAAGTAAAAGACAACATGAAAGAATTATAAAGGAATATAATGCAGAAAGGCTTTCAGGCATTCTGGATTTACGGGACGATCTGCAATAGATATTTTTCTGTTGTTTGTTGGTACAGGAGACATTTGAGCGAGCGAAGGCCTGGGTGAAGGAGCTGCAGCGGCAGGCGAGTCCCAACATAGTGATCGCTCTGGCGGGGAACAAAGCCGACCTGGCAGAGAGGAGGCTGGTGGAGTACGAGGTGATACAGACAGACAGACAGACAGACAGACAGGCAGGCAGACAGGCAGGCAGGCATACAGACAGACAGACAGGCAGACAACACACACACACACACACTCACTCACTCACTCACTCACTCACTCACTCACTCACTCACTCACTCACTCACTCACTCACTCACTCACTCACTCACTCACTCACTCACTCACTCACTCACTCACTCACTCACTCACTCACTCACTCACTCACTCACTCACACACTCACACACACACACACACACACACACACACACACACACACACACACACACAACACACACACACACACCACACACACACACACACTACGTAGGAATAAAGTATATCACAGGGGATTCATAATCACTGCTGATGAGTACTGGATCGAGCTTTAAAAATAAATATTTTTCTTTAGCGGATTACCTGTATTTATTATCTGGGGACAGTTTTCAGCCCCCCAACATATATCAACATCAACTTGATTGTCATTTACCATAAATAAAGTTTAGAGTGAACCAAATTTTGTTTCGAACGGACCAAGGTGCAAACAAATAAAACAAGAAGAAAAAAAGGTAACATGGTAATAGACAAGAAACAATGCAACAACGGAAATCAGTGCAGAACGTTGTTATTTTTTTACAACAGCTATTTGGCTCCCATTTAAATTTGTGGAAAAGGTCAGCTGCTACCTGGCAATGTTGCCTTCAAGAGCACTTTTGTGAAAAAAATCTTGAGCTAGAAACATGCAGACGCTGCAGGGCTGAGGGCCTGCTGTTTGTAGATATAAAACCTTTTAGTTTCTTTTTTGAGCTTATTTATTTTTGTTTAAATCACTGCTAATGTTGTGTGTGTGTGTGTGTGTGTGTGTGTGTGTGTGTGTGTGTGTGTGTGTGTGTGTGTGTGTGTGTGTGTGTGTGTGTGTGTGTGTGTGTGTGTGTGTGTGTGTGTGTGTGTGTGTGTGTGTGTGTGTGTGTGTGTGTGTGTGTGTGTGTGTGTGTGTGTGTGTGTGTGTGTGTGTGTGTGTGTGTGTTGTGTGTGGTGTGTGTGTGTGTGTGTGTGTGTGTGTGTGTGTGTGTGTGTGTGTGTTGTGCAGGAGGCCCAGACGTACTCTGAAGACACCGGTTTGCTCTTCATGGAAACATCGGCAAAGACAGCCATGAACGTCAATGAGCTTTTCCTGGCTATTGGTGAGTTTATAATTTACATTTAAAGATACAGTGTGTAATATTAAAGTATTGAGCGGTATACAGTGGTAAGCTATTTACTAAATATTACATCATCCACCACTGTCTTAAGTCTTTCCACAGTATCAAATGATGAGATGAATTTAGTTTTAGTGACTATAGCTTATTGTCCTTGAGAGCCACCGTAGCTTCTGTTCATTATCCCAAAGGGTGGGGTTAGTGTTCTCATCACTAGATGACGTATATTACATGCTGCACCTTTTAAAAGTATAATTTTTATTTTTCTTAATTGTCTTTAAATGAATTAAAAAAAATATTGAGATTGCACAATCTGAGTCCGTTAAGATCAAGTTTTTTCCTTTCTTAACGCAGCAAAAAAAAAAACATAAACAAATATTTATTTATTTATTATTTTAATCCTTTTTTTTTTTCTTAACGCAGCAAAATATATGTTCATATAAAGTGAAGAGAGACAGACAGACAGACAGACAGACAGAAAATATACAACTCTTTTCCAACCACACTTTTTTCCCCTTCTTGATTGTAGCGAAAAAGATGCCAAAGACAGACACGCAGAACAACATTAACAATCATAGTATAAAGTAAAGGAGAGATAGAGAGAGAGAGAGAGAGAGAGAGAGAGAGAGAGAGAGAGAGATACAGACAGACACACAGACAGACAGACAGACAGACAGACAGACAACTCCCCTCTAACCACATGTCCAAATATTTCACTTTTTTTTTCCCCCAGCGAAAAAGATGCCCAAGACAGACACGCAGAACAACATTAACAATCATAGTATAAAGTAAAGGAGAAACAGATATAGACAGGCACAGACAGACAGAGAGAGAGAGAGAAAGACAGACACACAGACAGACACTTACTGACTATATAACTCCTTTCTAACCACATGTCCAAATATTTCACTTTTTTTTTCCCCCAGCGAAAAAGATGCCCAAGACAGACACGCAGAACCCCACACACGCATAATGCTAAATACTCCTTTATTACAGACTGTACCTTTTAACAATATCAACACATTCAATATCTTTCAGTTATTTTCTCCTGGATAAATAATAGAGAAAAAATATTGAGTTGACACTGTCTGAGTGTGTAAAGGTTTTTTCTTGACATTGTGTAAATTTTTTCAAGCATAGTATATTGTACATAAGAGGGAAAAGAGAGAAAAAAATAAATAATGCAGCAAAAAAGATGTTCATATAAAGTAAAGAGAGAAAAGAAAAGAAAGATTGATAGACAGACAGAAATAAAATATACAACTCTTTTCCAACCACACTTTTTTTCCCCTTCTTTATTGCAGCGAAAAAGATGCCCAAGACAGACACGCAGAACCCCACACACGCAGCTCGACATCGGGGCGTGAACCTGCAGGATCCCGACGCGCATTCCTCCAGAGCCTGCTGTGGTGGAGGAAGCAACTAAAAACACACCTGCACTCCTCCCCACAACACACAACCCAGTGTTACCCCCTATCCACGCTACCCACGCTACCAACCATCCTATATTTCCTTAAAAAAAACGACCTATAAGGGGCCTCGGGCTGGATGCTGGATGCTACGGTGGCCCTTAAGTGTCAATCTCACCCACTCACACTCCCATTCATTCTCTAGAGACTGAAGTTCGAAAAAGGGAGAGAGAGAGAAAGGGCGTAAAGTGGAAATTGTGAGAAAATATGGCGGGAGAAAGACGCACTTATGTGTCCTTGTTTGTCTTCGATTTAATGAGATTTTGCCTTTTTCAAAAGGAGAAACAAAGGGAGATATATATATATATATAGGGAAGACTTGAAGAGAGAAGGAATACAATAATGTGGAAGACAGTGGCTGTATAGTAGTATTTAGCACTAATTTAGAATTTTTTTATTTAAATTTTTTTTTTGCTTTTGCTGCCTGCCTTGCATCATTTTCAGTCACAAACCCAGATTGCGTTAAAAAAAAAAATTATAAAAAAATGCACAACATAAGTTTAGCCTGTTGAGAGCATCCTAATTTAAAAGTGCTATAAAAATATCTATTGCACACTGTTAAACTAGAGCAACACTACTTTGCGATTAGCCTTGCAGCCCTATCTATCCCTACTACCCAAACGGATAAGTGCTACAATCTTTAAATGTGTGATACAAGCGTGAAAATTGGCACACACACACACACACACACACACACACACACACACACACACACACACACACACACACACACACACACACACACACACACACACACACACACACACACACACACAAATATAACAACATTAGCTGGGTCACTTGACAAGAAAATTGTCCGAGACAAATTAATGAAACACACCCCAATACATTTCTATGAGAAACTTTCAAATTCGCAATTTCAAATGTCTCGGACAATTTCTTTTTTTTTTTTAAGATATTTTTTTTGCATTTTTATGCTTTATTGATAGTGTAGAGACAGAGTTGAAATGGGGCAGAGAGGGGAGTGACATGCAGAGAACGACCGCGGGCTGGAATCGAACCCGGGTCCGCTGCTGGCCGAGGCCCATGGGGGGGGGGGACGCTCGGACAATTTTCTTGTCCAGTGACCCATGGAGACTCATGCTCATGCCAATGTTCACGCTTGTATCATCAACTGAAAGATTCTGATGAAAAATAAGCACTTAGCCACTCCACTATACTACAGATATTCCTAATTTTGACCAGATTAATGATTTTTAAAAATTGTATATTTTCTCATAACTACATTTGGTCCAACTCAGATTTTTGCTTGTTAATTGAAAGGTTGCCTTGCTTATGTAGCCTGGTGCTACCAGACCATCGTACTTCATTTCATTTGTACAGAAGGTCTGGAATCGCTCAATTGACAAACGTTCACTCACTTGAAGGCAGGCGGGTGTCTGTTTGAAGTTTAAAACTATTGGATCTGCCCAGTGCCACTCTGGATCTGCCAACCAATCGCATAACGTTTGGTCGTGACGTTATGTCATGCGCCGGCTTCTGAGCCACTCCCTCTGTTCGCTGATTGGACCGGCAAAAATCTGGCCGGCGAAAACCTAAGAATATACCGCGGACCCAGACTGACTACTGAAGGGAAATGAAAATTGAGCGGAAGTATGTAGGCGGGCGGTGCCAGGCTAATGCTTAAAGTGCACATAAGGGAAAAAAAATCAAAATACCGCAATGAACAATATAGATATGGATATGACGTGTTTGCAGTCACATAAGATGACTTTAAATATCGCTATGTTTGAGCTGGAAACTGCTCTTTAGCTATAACAAATTTCACATCTGTAAAACGGTGCATATCCCTCAACCATACAAAACTATACATAGTACATTTCTTCTTTGCGTACAAAATTCAAGACCTACTTATCCCCTATTCTGAAATTGATTAATTTAAATTTTTACAGCGAGGAGTTGAGGCCCATTGTAACAGCAGGACATGTAGCTGTCTGTGTATCGCTCTGCTTGGAGGAATATATTGGCATCAGATCATTTACAGGTGCATCTAAGAAAAATAGAATATCATGGGAAATGTATTTTTTTCTGTAATTTAATTCAAAAAGTAACATTTTAACTAACATATTCTAGATTATAATTACACATAAAGTGAAATATTTCAAGTTTGTTTTGTTTGCATTTTGATGATAAAGTTTGACAGCTGTACAGGGAATCAAAAATCTAGCATCTCAAAATAATAGAATATATACAATACATAAAAAAAACAATAAAAAAATTATTGTTCTTATATTTTGAGATGCAGGATTTTTGATTTCCATGAGCTGTACATGATAATCATCAAAATATAAACCAAAAAAATGTGTTACATCTTCCCCTGTATGTGTAATGAACCTCGAATATATGAAAAGTTACATTTTTTTAAATTAAATTACAGAAAAAATTACTTTTCCATGATATTCTAATTGTATTTGATGCACCTGTATATATTTGGTGTCTGGCGTTGTAGAAGGACTATTTAAGGACAGTATGAAAAAGGCATTAAGATGATAGAAAAAGACATTTGTAATAAACTTGTCACCATGCACTGTATAGGAGTCTAATCTGCCCCATTTTGTGTTCAATGTTATCCTTGGTTGCGTTCCGAATCGCATACTTTCTACTATATAGTATGTAGAAAAAAGATTTAGGATGTCCCGATTCTTGTGGCCAGATTTAGGATGGTTAGAAGTACCCGGATGTCCTACTTCATGCGGCCAAGATTGTTAGTGTTGAAAAGTGCATCCTATTTGGGCGATTCTGACCCACAATCCAGTGCGCACGTGAAGTGACGTAACATCGACGAAGCCTCCATATGAAAAGTATGTCCCAATAGTATGCCTACTGCATCCTAACTAGATTATTTTTATCGTCGGATGTAGTATGTAGAATAGAAAAAAGAAAGAGTATGCGATTCGGAACGCAACCCTTATGTTCCCTTTGTCCTAATGTTGTTTGTGGACATTAGTGGAGCGGATAAATGCTACTATCTTTCAATCTGTGATACAAGCGTGAATATTGGCTTGAGCAGTCTCCATGGGTCACTTAAATCAAATCAAATCAGTTTTATTTGTATAGCCCAAAATCACAAATACATTTGTCTCAGTGGGCTTTACATTTCATACAACATGATATATGATACAATATGATACAATATGACACCCTCTGCCCTTACACCCTTAGCTCAGCTGAGAAAAAACTCCCAGTAAAAACCCTTTACCGGGAAGAAAACTGTCCCAATAAATTTATTTTATTTATTTTTTAAAGATATATTTGTTTGGGCATTTTTTATGCTTTATTGATAGTGTAGAGACAGAGTTGAAATGGGGCAGAGAGGGGAGAGACATGCAGAGAGTGACCGCGGGCTGGAATCGAACCCGGGTCCGCTGCTGGCCGAGGCCCATGGGGGGGGACGCCCTACCAACAGAGCTAAGGGCCCCCCCAATACATTTCTATGAGAAATTTTCAAATTCACAATTTCAAATATCTCGGGACAATTTTCACGCTTGTATCATCAACTGAAAGATTCTGACGAAAATAAGCACTTAGCCACTCCACTATATGAAATGATAGTTTGACTGATTAATTTAACTTAACATGATGCTCTGTGTGTGTGTGTGTGTGTGTGTGTGTGTGTGTGTGTGCGTGCGTCTGCGTGCGTGCGTGCGTGTGTGTGTTTGCTGTCTAAAAGCTTGGCTGAAGAAAACAAATTAAAATAATTTATGAAAAAAAAAAACACAAAAAAATAATCAAAACAGAACAGAAGTGCCTATTCCAATTATTATTATTTTTTCCCGTGTGAATATTGTTTTGGGACTTTTGTTAAGTGTGTGCTTGATGCTACGTAGGTTAAAATGCAAGTAAAACCTATTCCCTTGACACTGGCTTGTACAATAAACCATTAACTTCTGTGATAAGGCTCCAATCTCACTGTATTGGCTTTTTGTTTGTTTGTTTGTATGGATGTAAAAAGGTCTTCATTGAATACACTGTATAATATGGTAATGTCTTGATTTTAATGTAGGTTAAGTTAAGCAGAGAACACTTGTGAAACTGAAATGAATTGAATAAAAAAACAATATAATAATAGGTTTAAATTGGTTTAATTTAAAAGGGAAACATACTTTTGTTCTTGACTGTAAAAATGTATAAGTTAAAAACCTCAAGGCAACTTTCTTCACTAGTTTTCAGGCTCAAATGATATCTCTTAAAGACCTACTTCACCGGTGGAACTATGAAGGTGTATTGAACTCTGAGATCCTATGTAGTATAAATGTGCAAACATTTTAGAAATCGGTTCATCCTAGCCTGAGAAAAGGCAGAAAGAGTGTTTTATGGTCTCACTGTCTAACCCATTTTCCCATGTGTGACACATCACACAGTTGGTAAAATGTAGGGTTAGGATTAACAGGACAGCTGGGCCAAAGGAAGACTGAGGGAAGAAAAACCTCATTCATTATATTATAATAGCAATTTTACACCGGTTCCGTATGGATGAAGTATTCCTTTAAGTTTGAAGGAAAACTGTCTACATTTGAGCTAACTCATTTTCTTTTCTTGAGATAACTTAACTTAATCTAGTGAAGAAAGTTGCCTTGTAAATATTAGTTTTCCGAACTTTTAATTTTTTTTCAAAGTGCTTAATTCTCCCAGATTCACAGCCATGTATATATTATATGACACTCCTGTCAAACAAAATGTTGAACTAATTTCAAAATGAGACTATGGCATTTTCAACAAGTACTCAACTAAAAACTGAAATGGTTTGCAGCCCTCCACTCAGTATACACATTAAGACATTCACTTGTTCATTCTTCAGTGATCACAAGCAGGTTCAGAGTTCTGTGCAATGTTAATGACCATTAAAAGACTTGATTTTTCATCCAGCACCTTGACTATGTGTGTTTCTGTGTCCGTCTGTGTGTCTGTCTCTGCGTGTGTTTGTCTGTCTGTGTGTGTGTGTGTGTGTGTCTGTGTTTCTCTGTGTGTGTCTGTCTGTGTGAGTGTGTGTGTGTGTGTGTGTGTCTGTGTGTGTGTTTCGGTAATGTGTGTCCGTCTGTATGTCTGTCTGTCTGTCCTTGTGTCTGTGTGTGTGTGTGTGTGTCTGTCTCAGTGTGTGTGTCTGTGTTTCTCTGTGTGTGTTTATCTTCGTGTGTGTTTGTCTGTCTCTGTGTGTATGTCTCTTACTGTCTGTGTTTGTGTGTGTGTCATGGTGTCTGTTTCTGTCTCTCTGTCTGTGTGTGTGTCCGTCTATATGTATGTCTGTATGAGTCTTTGTGTGTGTCTCTTTCTCTGTCTCTCGGTCTGTGTGTGTGTAGAGTTCAATAAAGCTGTGCACTGCTCTTTATGTGCCCTATGCCTCAGAAAAGTGAAACAAAACACATTTTAAAATCCACATTTTATTTGTTCTCTCGACATCTTTTTACAACGTTGTCGAATTGTCATTTATTCATTTAAAAAAATAATTTCCCAAAGTCGTACACATACAAAAAAAAATTAACACAAAACTGAATAAATCTCGACTACTGCCTAAAACATTCTCGATGTAAAATATATACAATCGTATTTTAACCAAAAGGGAAGTTTTTTAAATTTATATAATTGCCTCGATTTCAGTTTTCGTTTGGGGCATTTTGGTAACACTTAACAATAAGGGTACATTAATTAACTTAGTTACTGCTTACTAAACATTAACTCATCATTAACTAACCATTAATAAATGCTTAGGTAATGCTTAATATGCCTTAACTAACTGTTATGTTTAAATCATGTAAGGTTTCGACATATCTACTTTTTTTCTCTAAATTTTGCCAAGTTCATTTGGAAAAAAATGAAATCTTATTTGTTACCCTCATCCTCTTCCATACGCTCAATGTTGTTGTGTTTGGTGTTGTGTTGGGGGCACATACATACATACATATTTAACCCCCTTTAAAGCTGGGGTATGTGATTTCTGATTGGTCAAAGTTAACATGAGCTGTACACTTTGACCAATCAGAGCGAGGCTCCGATTCTCTGTTCTTATTGGCTGTTGGGGACTGTCCATTCACTTTGGCACGGCTTTGTTGGTGTAGTATAGAGCGTGTCAGGGAGGGACCATAGGGGAGGGGATCAAAGAGAACAAGTGGAGCGGTTGAGGTATTTGAATTCAAAATCTCTATCCCAACTGCTATTTTCTCCCCAAATCCTCCACCCCAGCTTTAACCCTACTAATCATCCCCCTCCTCATCTTCCACGGCGGTATAAATGACCTGATTTCTACGCTTGATTTTTGGCGTGACCGCTTTGCTAGCTGCATCCGCCCCGCTCTCGTCACTGGTGCGTTTTAGCATCCGTTCATTCGCTATTACGTCATCAATATCATCATTTCCGCCATATTGAATTTCCCTGTCTTCCTCTTCTTCTTCACTTTTTCGATCATGTTTTTCTACCACTGCTGCTGCTGGCGTAGAATGGGACGGGGGAGGCAGGTCCATATGCCTAGAGAAATCAGTTGGCGATTTATCAGATTTTTTTTTGGGGTCGGGTAGCACCAAACGGCTAGGGGTTTGTTGTTGTAGCTGACTTTTAAGCGGCGTTTGTTTCGAGCTAGCATCGCCATCACCATCACCATCACTCGTTATTACGTTAGCATCTTTAGCATCACCATCACTCGTTATTACGTTAGCATCTTTAGCTCCCTCGTCCTCTTCCCATTCATCCTCAATGGTGATCTCGTCCGGATTTATCGAGCTGGACATTCCGGAAGTGTCGGTTGGATATTCGCTAGGCTCATCCGCACTTCCTACGCTATCTCCATCTTCGTCATCAAAAGCCCCCGTTTTTTCTTCATCCCCGGTTTGCCCGTCCCCCCCCCCGCCCGCCGCCTGTGCGTATAGGTCAGTGAGGCCTAGCGTAGCGCACAGCTCGGTGGTTTGCGGGTTGGTGGCTACGCTAGGCGCGGAGTGGGGCTGCGGGTTGGAAGGGTCGTAGGCCGGGACCGTCCGAGAGAAGTTCTCGGGGATGGAGAGTTCACCGCTGAAGACTTCCACCACCTTCATCATGGAGGACTCGGAGGCTTTGAAGTCCCATCTGGGGGGGAGAGGGGAAGAGATGTTATAAAAGGGCAGAATTAACTTAAACCTGCAGTGTGTAGAATTTTGGGTTTTATTTCCTAGCAGATTTTGTAGAAAGTAATTATAATATCCATAAGTACATTTAATTTAGTGCATAATAGCTGAAGTTTTTTTTTTAATTATTATTTTTTTCCCCTTAGAAAGGGTCTCATATATGTCCATATTTCTGCATATTTTGGACCAAGGCCTAGTGCCGCCATCTTGAAAGTGTCATAGTTGGAATGTCATCAGGTGCATTGTTTAGAATGTAGAATTGTTCTTGTCTTTGAAGGCCACTGTAGCTTCTGTTATTATTCGAAAGGGTTGGGGTTACCCAGGGAGTGTTGCATTCTAGAACTTTGTAGAACTTTCTTGATGATGTCATATTACACACTGCACCTTTAAAGTAACTGTTGAAGACACTCCTTTAAATTGGACTTCAATTCATGTAGATGTTCAACAGCATTTACCGGTAAGTTAAGTTAAGTTACTTTATTAGTCAATGGTTACATTGAAATGAGTCTTTTCTCATCTCCCCTCCCTCACCGTGTGTGCAGGCCGTTGTTCTCTGGGGGGTTCCAGGGGTGAGGGGTGATCCTCTGCAGACTGTTGGTGGACTTGAGGATGGCCAGCCACTCTGGGTCGTACTCCAGACCCTCTGAGCCAGGCCTCTCTGGGACGTCCACTATCTGGAGAGAGAGAGAAAAGAGAGACAGGACATAACAGACAGACAGACAGACAAGACAAGAAGAAGACAACACAGACACACAGACAGACAGACAGAACGACAACACACACAAGACAGACAGACAGACAGACAACAGAGACAGACGACAGACAACACGACACACACACACAACACACACACACACACACACACACACACACACACACACACACACACACACACACACACACACACACACACACACACACACACACACACACACACACACACACACACACACACACACACACACACACACACACACACACACACACACACACACACACACACACAAGAATATTAAATCAAAAGGAAAAAGGGACTGGTTGACACATGCACTGTACTGCACTGAAAAGAGTTAAGTCTACTGAAAATTGCCAGTGTGCACTGTGTACTAACTGCCTAATTGCTCAAGCTGTAAGGCCAGTCCACTTCTTTCTACTTGAAAAGTTTACAAACTTTTTTCTGTAAGCAGTGTCACAGCTATTTGTCATCATATTTATTTTGATTCATTGTTAAGAACTATTGACATTAAAAACTTTAATATACAAAGGGGTTTACTTTAATAGAACTGTTTCTTACCTGGAGGAATTCCCGATACGGAAGACATTTATCCAGAGACAGGAACTTGGTGACGCGTGGAGCAGCGTTAGCTTTAGGCTAAAAACAAGAGAAAAATCACAGTTAGTGCAATACATTGGTATAATATTAGACAGAAGCTACGGTGGCCTTCAAGGACAAGAAGCTAATTTAAAAAAAAAACTTACTTTGTAAATATTACTGTGATGTCTTTTACTGTGACATCACAGTAATATTTACAAAGTACGTTTTTTTTAACCCTATATTTCTCTTTCTGTGATGTCACGAGAAGGAGAAATATAGGGTTAAAAAAAACACTCTTTCTGCCTTTTCTCAGGCTAGGATGAACCGATTTTAATTATTTTTGCACATTTATACTACATAGGATCTCAGAATTCAATACACCTTCATATTCAAACCGGTGAAGTAGGTCTTTAAGTATCACCACTTACCGGGTGTTGCATGACAGCAGCGAACTTGACGTGCAGATGGGCAGAGAACCAGTAGTTTGGCTGCAGATGGCCCAGGAGCTCCTCGGCTGCTGGAGAGCCCAGACTGTCTATCTATCCATCCATCCATCCATCCACCCACCTATCCATCCATCCATCTATCTATCTATCTATCTATCTATCTATCTATCTATCTATCTATCTATCTATCTATCTATCTATCTATCTATCTATCCATCCATCTACCCGTCTATCTGTCTGTCTATCTTTTCTGCCTTACTCTTTATTTACATACTTTTACTATCTTTTTTTTGTGTTATTTTAATGTTTCATTTACTTAACCGGATGTTGCATGACGGCAGCAAACTTGACTGCAATGGGCAGAGAACCGTAGTTTGGCTGTAGATGACCCAGGAGCTCCTCGGCTGCTGGAGACCCCAGACTGTCTATCTATCCATCCATCCATCCATCCACCCACCTATCCATCCATCCATCTATCTATCTATCTATCTATCTATCTATCTATCTATCTATCTATCTATCTATCTATCTATCTATCTATCTATCTATCTATCTATCTATCCATCCATCTACCCGTCTATCTGTCTGTCTATCTTTTCTGCCTTACTCTTTATTTACATACTTTTACTATCTTTTTTTTGTGTTATTTTAATGTTTCATTTACTTACCGGATGTTGCATGACGGCAGCAAACTTGACGTGCAGGTGGGCAGAGAACCAGTAGTTTGGCTGTAGATGACCCAGGAGCTCCTCGGCTGCTGGAGACCCCAGACTGTTGGACTCCACCTCCTGCCTCAGGAACTTCTTCTTCCTTAGCAGATCCCCCGTGCTGCCGTAGTGGTAGATCCCCCGAGGCCAGTCGTGGCTCAGGAAGATATCCATGGGCATCTGGATCTGTGAGGGAATGAACATTTAAAGCTCCCATATCATACACTTTTCGGTTCTATTATACACCATAGTATATGGTCTTAGTGGTCCCTAATACGTTTTTCTTTAATTGTTTGCTGAAAAAAACTTTCAGATAATTTATTGTACTATGCTGATGTTCAGCTAATCTCACAATGGCCTATTTTTTAAAAAGAGCTGCAGCTCCCCTCGTAAATATACAATCTTTGAGCTCCCCCCGCCCCCTGTCCGGAAGCGAAGCCAGATACGCCTCGCCCTCTGTCTGTCAGGGCCGTGGACCAATAAGAAATAGGGGTGTGGGCTGCACAGTGGAAGCTTCTGGCTTTCCAGTTTGTGAGGTCAGAAACGAGGAGAATTCTGACTGGAGTATATTGGGGGGGGGGGGGGGGGGGTTTCAGAAAGGGGGAGAGTGAGAACAGGGATTGTTATTTTTTTAAATATTTTGGCAGTCTCTAGGCACACCGTGGACCCATGGATATGTTAGAACACATTTAAAAAGTGCATTTAGCATAATATGTGACCTTTAAACATATACATGATGACATTTGTATTGACAAATAAGTGTTTCAAACGGGAGGCGTTTGTCGCCCCTGGCAATGCATTCTCAATGGAGAGGCGAGCGGGCAGAGAGAAGGTGCAGCGTTCTATCCGTAACGTATGCGCGCGCGCTCGTAGGAGCCGTTGGAAGAGTTGAGAACTGTTTATATTTTTGTCGCGGTGGTTGAAAAATCACAATAGCGCTCCTCCGCCCGTCACTTCGCACGGGAAAGTAAAAGTAAAAAAATCCAAAGGAGGGTGTTTGGAAAAGATGTGTTAAAAATTCCTTGCACTGTTTGACAGCACTTGGGAAATATTTTAAAAAAGTGAAATTTTCATAGTTGACAATCTTTCGTACCGTTTGTGAAGTGTGTGAATCTCTGACTTTTACCTGTTTGAGTCTGAAGACCTCCATGTTCCTGACGTGGTAAACACTTCGGAGCGTGTCAGGGTTGTAAGGAGGGAACTCATGGTGACCTGAAAGAGATACACACATAATCACACAATATTATACTGTATACATACATAGCAAATATACTGTATATAGTGTGTATAACTTTTAACCATTAAGATAGTCAAAAAATAAAAAATAAACTCACCCTTTCTGTAGTCATGTGATTTGAAGATTCCAGATAAGCCACCGATTCTTACTCCTTTGTAGCGGACGACACCGGCATAACCTGGAAATATATTATAGTCAAATACCCATGTCTTTGCAGTGGTCCGTACCCAGATAGTAGATGTTAGGAGGGACCCAGCCTCAGTAGGCACCCACACACACACACACACAGACACACACAGACAGACAGACAGACAGACACACATACACACACACGTCCGTACCCAGATAGTAGATGTTAGGAGCGACCCAGCCTCCATAGGGAAACACACAGACACAGACACACACACACACACACACACACACACACACACACACACACACACACACACACACACACACACTGGTTCCTACCCAGATAGTAGATGTTAGGGGCGACCCAGCCTCCATAGGGCAGCTCCTGTAGATGGTTAGAAGCCTCGTGGTTTCCTCCTATGAAGATGGTCAGAACCGGAGCCTTCTTCTCTCCTGAATAGTATCTGAAACAAACGACAGCAGCATTCACGTTTAAAAAATGCTACGGTGGCCTTCAAGGACAAGAAGCTATAGTTACTAAAGACGGCATCATCCACCACTGCACTAAAATAGTGTGTTTTAAAAGATACAGTGTGTAATATTTGGAGTATTTAGCAACATTCTTTGGAGAGATTCCAGATTGCAACACTCTCGCCCTTTTGGAAGAATTTACAGAAGCTACGGTGGCCTTCAAGGACAAGAAGCTATAGTTACTAAAGATGGCATCATCCACCACTGCCTCAAGTCTTTCCACAATATCAAGTGATGAGGTGAAGATGTAGTTAGTTATTTATTCTATAGTACTTCTTCTTCTTCTTGGTCTTCCAACAGGTGCATTTCCCCAGGACGCCCACTATATTAAAAAGTTTAAGGCCAGCCATCCATCAATCCAATAAAAAAAACTAACAACAACCTACTTGTAAAACGTCTGCCACACACACACACAACTAAACCTACTTAGTCCTGTATTTAGCGGGCACAGCCATACACTTCATGTCTCCCTCTCCTTCTCCTTCTCCTTCTCTCCCTCTATCTATCTATCTATCTATAGCCTGAAAATGAGTAGAATATAGTGGAATAGTAGAATCTTTTAACTAAAACAAAAACAACCTACTTATAGAAGGTCTGCATAGTCCTGTACTTGGCGGGCACAGCCATACACTTCATGTCCCCCTCTCCTTCTATCTGTCTATCTATCTATCTATCTATCTATCTATCTATCTATCTATCTATCTATCTATCTATCTATCTATCTATCTATCTATCTATCATAACAACACCATAGCACATACTTATAGAAGGTCTGCATGGTCCGGTACTTGGCGGGCACAGCCATACACTTCATGTCTCCCTCTCCTTCTCTCTATCTATCTATCTATCTATCTATCTATCTATCTATCTATCTATCTATCTATCTATCCATCTATCCATCTATCTATCTATCTATCTATCTATCTATCTATCTATCTATACTAAAGAAACCTACTTGTAAAAGGTCTGCATAGTCCTGTACTTGGCGGGCACAGCCATACACTTCATGTCCCCCTCGTTCCTGACGGCCTGGAAGTCTCCACAGCACAGCAGCAGGTCAACCTTCACGCCCTGCTTGGTCTCCAGGTAACCCAGGGTCTCGTAGATCTTATCCAGCTCGCCGTGGCAACAGCCCTCCACCGCGATCTTCATGATGTAATGGATTAGATTGGGCTAAGGAATCACAGAGAAAATCATAGTGAGATTAAACAGCGCCAAAAGCAAAATATGACTTTGAAAAAATACCCTTTTTAAAGACCTTTGTAATCCTATTTCACATCCATACTGATAAAAGAAAGTGTAAAGATATGATAAAAAAACAGCCTTCCACTGCAATCTTCATGATGTAATGGATTTCATTAGGTGTCAACGATTTCAATAAAGTAGAACAACGTGTATATATATATACAAAATAATACAATACAGTTATCTTAGTATCTTCAATGTTGTTGTAATGTTTGTCCACAGCATTTACGATATATGTTACGTCCAGGAACAACATTTTATGAATAAACATCATCAAAATAAAGCATGGGGATAGCTACATAACATTAGCTTGACAGGCTAGGTGGTTAATGTTGAACCATATTTATTGCATGTAGCTCGTCATAACAATAATAAGCGAACAAACTGAGAACTTACGGTGATTAAAGAATAACTGAAGCGTGTGTATGTCCCGTTTCCCGATCCGTAATGTCACAAACTGCGACTGAAAAGCATGTTTATGTTGCAGAGTGGCAGCGAATCGATTCAATAATGAATTTTCCCACCTAGCGACTGCCACTCTAAGCGCATGCGCAGAACAACGTCACCAACTTAAGCAAAAACGTTCTTTGATTGTTGGCAGCAGATTCCACACATAAAATGTATATACTTAAAATTAGATGTATGTAAAGATAATATCCTCAGCAAATAACTAAATGCGAGTAAAAAACTGTAAGACTATGGTCCTATTTCAATATTTTAATTTAAATGTATTTATATTTATTTTTGTTGACACCTAAAATATTTTATGTATTTTTTTAAGTCTATTTTTTTCATTATTTCTTTATCTTAAAGTATTTAACAGACTTTATTGTACTTTTTCCCCCCTCTGTTTTTCTGGGATACCGACTAAAAATTAAGTTGTTTTATACCGAAATAACTGGATGAGTTTCATGAAAGAATTGTTGTAAAAAAATGTTTAACATTTTTTTTTTATTCCATGTCTGTTGAGGGCTTTTGTTTAGTATACAGAAAGTTCAATTATATTTTAGTATAGTATTTTAATTCAGTTAATTTTTGTATCAATCGCGTGATTTTGTGTCGAATCTGCCGCGAAGAGAATCACGTTTATAAACAAAATTTACCTCAGTGATAAATCCGCCGTGTGACAGTGAGAGCTACACAAGAGCTTGCCAAGTTTGTGTTCGTATATCTCCCCCTTTAAAGGACTATTACAACTTGTTTTTTCTTATTCAAACACACGCGTGGAGCTCCGTGATTCAAGAGCGGGGATTTCTCCTTTTTTAAACCGGCTACAAGCATCTGCTCTGGGGTAGGGGGGGGCGGAGAGAGTGGAAAGTGCTGCCCTGGTTGGGGCGCTAAATGATCGTGGGAAGAGCGATGGCCTGCTTATTGGAGGCCCCTCTTCGCATCAGCGTACTATCTGTGAGTGTCCCATCAATACAGACACACATATCACACACACGGCATGCTAACGTGCCCAAAAATGAGCCGATTACGCCATTTAAATCAATGTTTTTAAAGATGTGTGGTTGTGTGTCTCCGGCTAGCAATTTGAGCTAAAGTGAAGGGCTTTCAGGAGCGAACGTTTTTAACACCGAGTTTGGGCGGGCGGGCGGGAACGTTCTGGAACACGTTAAAATTCCGTGTCCGCCCCCTTCCAAATGCTCCAACCGGCGTGCGACTGAAACAAAATCGAGCCAACCAAAGTACCTGTCAGTGTCACTCGCAATGAGTTAGCAGCTAAAGTGCTAAGAGTGAAAGTGCTGAAGATATCAAAATACACAATGCAAAATAAAATAAACAAATTAGCTTTTTATTCCAATTATCCGTAGCTATTCCCTAGTAAACATTACAGCTTGCTAATTATAATAGCCAATAAAATCTAGCTAATATTATGTGTCCCGCTAACTACTAGCATACGGTTAAGCTTTAAAAATTAGTTTTTGACTGGCCAATTTTAACTATGAAAACAGAGGAAATTCTAGCTATTAGGAGTGGTATTTTAATGTTTTCTAGCAGCCGACACATGCTGTTAAATGTCTATTTGCTTACGGTAACGTTTAACGGGTAAAAAACCGGTAACATTTGAGCATATAACTGAGAGTGTTGCAATAGTGAAACGCCCCCCATGTTATATCCATTCAGAAAGGAGATTGTGTTTATATCTATGGTTTGTATTCCATTAGTCTAATATAACAATACGCTGCCATAGTAACACATACAGATGGTCCAATGATAGGCCACCTGTACTATGTGTTATTAAACAGCTCTAAAATTAAATCGATATCTAATTAATTTCATTTATATTTATGTAGCAAAAGCTATTTTTATGTAGCAAGTAACAACATTTATTATACAGAAGTAGTACATGTACTTTTTTGCTGTGTGTGTGTGTTTGCGTGCGTGTGTGTGTGTGTGTGTGTGTGTGTGTGTGTGCGTGCGTGCGTGCGTGCGTGTGTGTGGCAAAAGATTACAATGCAACTGTGAAAAAGGCCTTGATATGGATGCGGCTGTGTATATGACTGTGTTCATCTGGGTCTGCAATGCATGTATGATGTATATGCATGAAATAAGCCTTTATTATAAACGAGAGTCAAAAAAAATACTGATTTAAATATAGTTTAATTGCTTTAATTCTGCTAAAATGTTGGAGTTATTTACATGCTTGTTATTTTTACAGTAAGAAACAAACTGTATTATGCAGAAATATTACATGTACTCTTTTTGGTGTGTGTGTGTGTGTGTGTGTGTGTGTGTGTGTAAGTGAGAAAGTATGTTTTTGTGTTTTTGTTTATTTAAAATTTCCACAAAAAGTTTAAAAGTGGACATCATCATCAAAATCGATGGACAACCGACAGAGAGG
>CM047516.1:27883116-27885616 GCA_026122265.1 Ammodytes dubius
GTGGAAGGGGAGGTGCTCTCTCAGGTTTTTGTCAGAATGATGCAAAGAGATCAACCCATCGAAATGCAGCTAACGGCAGCCAAATGGTGAGTCACACAAAACTATATTAATTATTTTATTTTTCCTTTTTTTCACAACACAATGAAACTAAATTAAAAGACAACCAAATACATATAATAAAAAAAAAAAAAAAAAAAAAATACAAATATATGACACAAAACCATATTAAATAACAACACATGACTTAAACGTTTTATTTCTATTCATATTTTTAATTCTCTTTTCTAATGTGTATTCTATACTTGATGTATTTTAATCTTGATGTATTTCATGCCCCTGTAAAGCACTTTGAATGGCCTTGTGTCTGAATTGTGCTATAGACATACACTTGCCTTGTCTATATTTCCTGTATTTTGTTCTATCAATGTGACCTGTGTTCCTTCTGTTTCAGTCTAACGTACATGTGTCGAGCGGGAGCCATCGGGACAGACCACCACTGCATAGTCCTAAAGGTCAGACTTCACACACACACACACACACACACACACACACACACACACACACACACACACACACACACACACACACACACACACACACACTATATATCATTAAAACAATTCTATAACATACAATAGAATGTATAATTTAAAATACATGTTGTAACACACTATTTGTGACAAGGTTAAAAAAAATAAAGAATACAATCTATGTACGTGACTGTGTTGTTTCCCCCCCAGACCCTGCCGTAATAGCACCTTTTAAAGTACATTGGGGTCGGGGGCGACTGTGGCTCAGGTGGTTAAGCGGGTTGGCCAATGATCCAAGGGTTGGCGGTTCGATCCCCCACCTGTGTCATGGTTGTTGTGTCCTTGGGCAAGACACTTCACCCACCTTGCCTTGTGTGAATGTGTATGACTGCTGTATGTTTGAGGTGGTGGTCTGAGGGGCCGTTGGCGCTGAATGGCAGCCACGCTTCCGTCAGTCTGCCCCAGGGCAGCTGTGGCTACTATTCTAGTTTACCACCACCGGTATGACTGTGTGTGAACGAATTGAACCAGGAACCCTGTAAAGCGTCTTTGAGTGCCTAGTCAATAAAGCGCTATATAAAACAATCAATCAATCAATTATTATATTCCTTGTTGTTTTGCAGACCTTGCCGTGCCTGGTGCGGATGTGCAGTAAAGAGCACCTTCTGGAGGAGAGGGTGGAGGGGGCGGAGACACTAGCTTACCTAATGGAGCCCGACGTAGAGCTACAGCGCATAGCTAGCACCACCGACCATCTGGTGGCTATGCTCGCAGACTACTTCAAGTACCCCAGCTCGGTGTCTGCTATCACGGATATAAAGAGGGTGAGTACATGGGGGGTACACGGATGGATGGAGGGAGGGAGGGAGGGAGGGAGAGAGGGATGAATGGATGAATGGATGGATAGACAGACAGACAGACAGACAGACAGACCATGCTCGCCGACTACTTCAAGTACCCCAGCTCTGTGTCTGCTATCACGGATATAAAGAGGGTGGGTAGTACATGGATGGATGGATGGATAGATAGATCAATCAAGGCATTTAAAAATATTTAATTGATTTTTTTTCATGCTTTTAATGAGTCACTTGTTAAAGTTGCTACGAGGAACTTTTAAATATTTCTGAAACAGTCTAATTTTTTACCTGTTGATCATAAATTACATGTAACAGCAAACGGGACCATCAGTGCAAACATTTTTATTTTTAAAACGTTTTTCTTAATGCCTTTTTCATGGGTATAGTAAAAACACTACCGCTTTTGTCCAAAGGGGGTGCAGGAATGATCACAAACTGAAAGTTCCTCAGAGCACCTTTAACATTAAGCCCCAGTTGACTGTCTTTCTTTGTGTCCACAATATTCCAGTTGGACCACGACCTGAAACACGCTCATGAGCTGAGACAAGCTGCTTTCAAACTCTACGCCTCGCTGGGCTCCAACGACGAGGACATACGCAAAAAGGTGCAACTTCACCTGACATTTAATGTTAATTTGTTTGCATATATAATTTATTCATACTTTTTTTTTCATTTTTTTATAAATTATTTATTATTACTATTATTTTTTTTTAAATACATTTTTATTTAATTTTTTTTTCATTATTTATTTTTTATTTTTTTTATTTTTTTTAAATTAATTTTTATTTAATTTTTGAATTTACATTTTTTTATTAAATTTTTTAAAAATTATTAAGAACAATTATTATTCATTTTTGTTGCCATTTTAAAGTTGAACAAACCAATACATTGCAAAACTAAATAAACAACATATAACATCTAATTATGCTCATACGCTTATCTATATTCTAACCCATCCCCATTTCTTTTCTATATATCTCTCTTCCTCTCCAGATCACAGAGACAGAGAACATGATGGACAGGATAGTCAGCGGTCTGTCAGAGTCCAGCATCAAAGTCCGGCTGGCCGCTGTAAGGTACGGGATGCCCACACCCTTTCACACCCTTTCACAC
>CM047516.1:27893116-27903116 GCA_026122265.1 Ammodytes dubius
AAATAAAGCACAAAAATGCCCAAAAAATATCTTAAAAAAAAAAATTTAAAAAAAAGAAGGACCTGGAGCTATCAGAGCATCGGATTACCTTGAGGCAATTTAAAGCAGTGTTGAATGACAGTGAAGATAGTTCTCTTGATCCATGCAACTATTCATGAAGTTTTATCTTTGTGAAAACACTGATTGATTGTGTGTATTTCTCAGGGCAAAGACGGCGATAACTATAGCTTCTTGTCCTTGAAGGCCACCGTAGCTTCTGGACATTTCTCAGAAAGAGAGGGAGAAGTTAAAGTCTAGAATCTCACCACTAGATGCTGCCAAAAACACCTGTATTACACACTGTATCATAAAAATATTGTCATTTATGCGATCCGGTGGTGTAGTGGATAGAGCGCGTACCATATCGGCTCCGGCCTTCGTTGCAGTGGTCGCGGGTTCAAATCCGACCCGTGGACCTTTACTGCAGGTCATCCCCCCTCTCTCTCTCTCTCTCTCTATCTCTCTCTCTCTCTCTCTCTCTCTCTCTCTCTCTCTCTCTCTCTCTCTCTCTCTCTCTCTCTCTCTCTCTGTCTCCCCATTTCAACTCTGTACTGTCTAATGAAGCTTGAAAATGCCAAAAAATAATCTTAAAAAAAAAATATATATTTTCCTTTGTTTCAGGGCAAAGACGGCGATGCAGCAGTACTTGGCGTGACGACCGCTCAGATCCTCTAAACTGCCACAACCAACAATCACCGGAGGACGAGCCAGAGAACATTCTGGGTTCTTCACTTTTTTCTTGTTTTTGTTTTTCATTTTTCTTCAATGCTTGTTTTCCGTTTGCACAAAGACACATTTTTATGGACCCGTGGCCGGCCTAATACCTTCCACCTCCCACCTCCAACCTCCCACCTCCCACTACCACAACTTACCCCCCCCCCCTCTCACTATGGAGAGGTTGTGTGGTTATTTGGAGAAAATAATCAACGGTTTTCAAGGTGGCCATTTTTTATTTTTTTTTTTTTTTTCAACAATGAAGTGAAATGTTTCCGTTTGGGACTTTTTGAGATTTTTGAGATTTGCGATCGTTTTTTTTTTTTTTTTTTTTTGTGATTTTTTTTTTGAGAATTTGGATTGAGACAGACGCCGCTCTGAAAACGAAAATGATGAAAATTTTTGGTGCTTTTTTTTTTTTTGGACTCCCGATTAAAAATGGAGATTTTTTGACTGTTTCTTGACAGCACAGCTTCCAAGTTTATTTTTTCCGTTGTTGTTTATTTTTCTAGATTTTTAATTAATATTAACTCTTAATATTAATATTTTTTTCCGTGAGGCATCATCGCAAAGCAACGAGGAGGACACGTTTGTTTGAAGAAAAAAAGAAAAAAACCGCTGACTGACTATTTTGAAATATTTTGGGTGTTTTCTTTGTTTTTTCTTTGTGGATACATACCTCGTAAATATATAAATATCTATAAATATAAAACATAAAAATCTATTTTTGGATTCTTATTTTTCCCCTCTTGGACCCTCTGTGTGTGTCATTCTCTTAAACCATGTTTTTTTTGGCAGAGTTAAAGGGTTAGAAATCCACTGCAGTTTTGATTCAAGTGAGCTTCAGACTTTTTGAACATGGTTTGTATAGGAAAAATAAGTTAAAGGCCTATTTCACCGGTGGGAATATGAAGGTGTATTGAATTCTGAGATCCTATGTAGTATAAATGTGCAAAAAAAATTTAAATTGGTTCATCCTAGCCTGAGAAAAGGCAGAAAGAGTGTTTTATGGTCTCACTGTCTAACCCTACATTTCTCTTTCTGTGACATCACATCTCAAAATTCAATACACCTTCATATTCCCACTGGTGAAATAGGCCTTTAAAGGTGCACTGTGTAACTTTTAGAATTTCAAATGGAAAATACAAACAAAACAGTAACTTGCAACAAGTACGCACATGGCAACATAGAAAGCGAGAGTCAAGATTATTAGTGTATAAGGGTGTAAGCGTAATAGCATTGGTCCCAGCAGTGTAATATGCAACTTTGATTGTGTCAGAATAGTGAAACATTTTCTAAAGGTATATTCTTATAACTGAATAAAACAAACTTTCCTCACAGTGAAAATGTGATCCCTGGAACACTGTTTGAAGTTAGAAAGCTTCCTGAAAAGTTACACTGTTGTTGTTTACAGCAGCAGGGCCCACAGTTTGGTTTACAAATATATTCTAGTCTTACATATGGTTCAAGATTCCTCATAATAATGTTGTCCTAAATAATTAATGATGATAGAATTATTCAATACTATGAAATACACATAGATTAAATATGTTTTGTAAACTAACTGCAGGCTCTGTGAATGTAAACAAACCCTCCCTTCCTCTGAAACTACACAGTGCACCTTTAAATGAAAAATGAAAGAAATTATGTAATGTTATGATATTTTTCCCCTGATGTATCTTCTTCACAGACTGTTAAGCTTTGGTTCTGCGTGCACTGGCGTCTGTCACCTCTGCCCCAATGCCGATGGGAAATGTAGTTCCCACTCTGATCTGCCCGGTTACTAATTAACAAGACATGATTACAAGAGGACTGTGTGTGCGTGTGTGTGTGTGTGTGTCGCGCGCGTGTCTGTGTGTGTGTGTGTGTGTGTGTGTGTGTGTGTGTGTGTGTGTGTGTGTGTGTGTGTGTGTGTGTGTGTGTGTGTGTGTGTGTGTGTGTGTGTGTGTGCGTGTGTGTGTGTGTGTGTGTGAACGAAGGGTTTGGTGTTTTTGAAATCAAGTTAGGAACAGTTTTGACACCGGGATCTACTGCAGCAGAATCAAGTGCTACGTTGTGTTCCATCTCCCTTTCTCTGTCTCTCTCTCTCCCCCACTCTCCATCTCTTTTTCTCCCCCTCTTTCCCCGCTCTCGTTCTCTCTCTCCCCTTCTCTCCCACTCTCTCCATCTCTCTTTCTCCCCTTCCCTCTCTCTCTCTCTCTCTCTCCTCTCTCTCTCTCTCTTCTCCCCCCTCTCCCTCTCTCTCCTTCTCTCCCTCTCTCTCTCTCTCCTCCCCCCTCCCTCTTCACCCCTGCCTCTCTCTCCCCCCTCTCTCCCCCTCTCTCTCTCCCCCCTCTCTCTATCCCTTCTCTCTCTCCCTCCCTCTCTCTCTCTCTCTCTTATAATAATTTTCTTTTCCCCTAATAATGGCATTTTTCTAGAGTGTTGCTCCCCTGACATTTCAACCCTTAACTGAACCTCTGATAGAATGAATGTTACCATTGAAAATATATGCAGACCTGAAGAAGGATTTTCACTTGTGTTGCGTTTTTATTCCTTAAAAAAAAGCTATAGTGCGTAACTTTTCTTCTTAACGAGCCGCAAAAAAAATATGTGAGTTTGCAAAAAAATCTGCATTGGATTTGATGAACTCATTGTCGATTTTAAAGGTGCTCAGAGGAACTTTCAGTTTGTGTTCATTCTAGCGCCCCCCCTTTGGACAAAAGCGATAGTTTTTACTACGCCAGCTGTTGTTCCTTGGGTGAGCGTATACCCATGACAAAGGCATTAAGAAAAACTATATAAAAATAGCATTCTTTGCACTGATGGTCTCCGTTTGCTGTAACATGTAATTTATGATCATCAGAGGGAAAATGAGACTGTTTCATAAATATTTAAAAGTTCCTCGTAGCATCTTTATAAGAAGGTAAAGCTCCTAAGAAGATACAATATGGTACAAGGTCACTGAGACCTCAAAATTTGTAAGATCACAGTAACCTTCTTTGACCTTTGACCTCCAAAATATATACAGTTCATCTTTGAGTCAGAGTGAACATTTGTGCAAAGTTTGAAGACAATCCCTCAAAACGTTCATGAGATATTGTGTTCACGTGAATGGCCCGGACAGACGGACAACCGAAAAACAAAATGCCTCACACACACACACACAGACAGACACTACACACACACACACACACACACACACACACACACCCGTAAAATTAAAACTGATTTTGGCCACTCTCCCATAGACTCACCTTACATTCAATGAAGTTCCAGCTTTCTCCTTGTGCTCCTTGTGACTTGTGTGTGGTGCTACTGTTTGAGACACACACACAGAGACACACAATCCTACTGTCTCTCACACACACACACACACACACACACACACACACTATTTCACTCACTCACTCATTGTCTCACACAGACACACACACATACACACACACACAGACATACAATCCTACTGTCTCTCTCTCACACACACACACTATCCCACTGTGTCACACACACACACACTCTCACTCACACACACACACACACACACACTGTTAAACACACACACACATACTATCCCATTGTCACACACACACACACACACACTCTCACACACACACACACACACACACACACACACATACAAACTATCACATGAGCCCGGGATTCTTATAAAACAACACTTCTTTATTGTTGTACAGTATTTAATCCTGGTAAAGATATTTTTTCTTCTTCTATGTAACAGCAGTCTTTAATAAAACACATCTGTAAAACCCAAAACCCCCCAAAACAGACTGTTCCACTAGGGCAGCCATTTTGTGTCCATATATCCCCATAGGAGGACCTTCTTCTTCTTCCACTGGCTTTCAATAGTCCAAAAGCAGGCACATTCCAATTCCACATGCAAGAAAAGTAGCAATGCAGTGACATGCATTTTGATTTTAAAATCCCCTTTTGTGTACCGTACCTTTAATTATACGTATGCTGCGATCCATTTTACATTGGAAGTCACGGGTCGGATTTGGGCGTGATATCATAATAAGAGTTGCCCAAATTCCAGTAGCAGTAGAAATGCATTTTTTTAATTTTTTTTTATGATTTCTTTTTGGCATTTTCAAGCTTTATTTGAGTTGAAATGGGGAGACAGAGAGAGAGGGGGATGACCTGCAGTAAAGGTCCACGGGTCAGATTCGAACCTGCGACCACTGCAAAGAAGGCCGGAGCCGATATGGTACACGCTCTATCCACTACGCCACCAGAGCGCCCCAAAATAATTTAAAATTTTCAATAAAATTCTTTAAAAAATTGGGAAAAATCATGACTGTTCTTTCGCCTTTAGCATTCACCTGGTTTAGCCATTGTTAGCAATACAAGTTGATAACATTGTCTATGTGTTGTATTTTGTGCATACAAATAGCGTAGCAACATATCTACAGATTGAAAAAATTGCAGTGAAGTGCCATGTGTGTGTGTACAGGTGATTTCAATGTGACACAGGTAATACAGACGAGCTAAAAACGTTATATTATCAAAGTGTCCATGTGCTGTTTCATGCTCCCAGTAGCCATTTTGAAAATTGAACTCAGGTTTGGCAAGATTTCCCCCGATATTCCCCAAGAAGTAATTCCGACTTCAGTGGGGCATTCAAGTTGAAATTTCCGACTGGGAATTCGTAAACTCCAAAAATTCCGACTTCCAAATTCAACTGGAACGCAGCATATAAAAGACTTGATTTAAAATCCTTGTGTGTACCTTAAAACCCCCCTCCCCTTCCCTCCCCTCCCCTCCCCTCCCCTCCCACCCCCCCAAAAAGTACCCCAAAAAAGTATCCGACATCCACAAATTCAAGCTCTGTGGATATGTGTGGATATTATTCCAGTGTTTAGAATAGTCCGAGTTCCGTTCCATTCCATTGCTCCAGTTACAGAAAATAGAAACCAGAAATCTGCCTGTCTATATATTACAAGGAACGTTTTGGTGCACAAATATCGCACCAAAACACACAAAAAAAAATAAAAAATAAACAGTTCAAATGTCCAGAAGTCCTTAGACCTCCATAGATAGTGAAGTGAAGTGGTGGATTATGGGTATTGTAGTTTTTTTTTCAGGGTTCGGCTTGTAGTCTCTTATTCGTGCCATCAGAAACAGTTCAGTGGTTGGGGTTGGGGTTGGAGAAACAGGGGTTAGGGTTGAGAGGATGATTATGTGCGTGTGTTCAATATGTGCTTAATGTGCAGGAGAGGAATATAGGGACATGGGAGAGGGGGAAAAAAAATATATGAAAATTTTTCTTTATACATTTTTTGAGAATAACCAAAAAAAAATGTCCTTCTTCGATATGTGGCTCATGCAGTTCTCTAGTACTCTATAATATGGAGAAAAAAATCTGTTATGAGATTTCAGGGAAAGCAGAACAATTTTAAACAGATATGGCAGCCTTTCTTTCCTGGACTATATAGCAGCGCTGAAGGGACCTTCATGACACCTTTTGGACTTTAAATGTTTTTGCTTATAACATTTACCTTTAGTTTAAACAGTGTCCTTAGAAACCTGTAAAGTAGAGTATACGCCATGTTAGTTGTTTATTTTATTTTGTCTTTTGTTTGTGTGTTCACTTTTTCACTTTGTGTTCTTTAAAAAAAATACAATCCAAAAATAAATTATTAAAAAAAAAAAAAATGTATATGTCGATGCTGACACAGATTAAACATTGATTTGGTACTGTTCGAAAAATAAATAAATACATAAAAAAATGCCAAGAAAAAAAGTTGAAATACAATTGACCGATAGCTAAACCCCGCCCCTTTACATGCAGCTGTCCAATCACATAGCAGCATTTGTCAGGCTCCAAAAGAGGTTCGCCACTTTATTGTTGACACTCCATTGACTCCTATGGAAAATCATTAGTGATCAGTTAATTGTCATTAAAGTGGAAATGTTGACATTTATGATGATAGTAAAATAATCATTGTTTTAGTCTTTTAAAGCTATAATGCGTAACTTTTTTCATATAAATGAATGTGTCAAATTCCAAATTGACACAAAGTTGATTAAGCCTTTCTATCAGCTCCACAAAACTCTCTCTGTATTTCTCAGTATGGCAGAGTTTACAAACTGGTGTCCCCCCCCCCTCCCAACATTTCGAGAAATAAAAATTCAAATGAAAAAAGACAAAAAAAAACGTCCTTAAATATTTTTTCCCCCCTTTCCCTGGCCTTAATACTCCTCTGTGTGTGTGTGTGTGTGTGTGTGTGTGTGTGTGTGTGTGTGTGTGTGTGTGTGTGTGTGTGTGTGTGTGTGTGTGTGTGTGTGTGTGTGTGTGTTTATGCTACATATGAATGCGTAGGTTGGGTCACACCTAGTCCAGCATGCATCGTTATATAAAGCTCTGGAAAAAACTAAAAGACCACTCCAAATGTTCAGTGTCTCTCGTTTTACTATTCATAGGCATATGTTTGAGTAGAATGAACATTTTGGTTTTATAATATAAACTACTGGCAACATTTCTACCAAATTCCAATACATTTTGTGTCATTAAAGAGCATTTTCAATAAGTAATGTAGAGATGAAGATTTGAGAACAATTCCAGACTGGTCTCTTCATTTTTTCCGGAGCTGTATTAGTTCAATGGTAAACCTTCAAATCACATATTCTCTCTTCCATCTCCCAGACACACTCTTTCTTTCTTCTTTCTTTCTTTCTTTCTTTCTTTCTTTTCTTTCTTTCTTTCTTTCTTTCTTTCTTTCTTTCTTTCTTTCTTTCTTTCTTTCTTTCTTTCTTTCTTTCTTTCTTTCTTTCTTTCTTTCTTTCTTTCTTTCTTTTCTTTCTTTCTTTCTTTCTTTCTTTCTTTCTTTCTTTCTTCTTTCTTTCTTTCTTTCTTTCTTTCTCTCTTCATTGCTTTTCTTTTCGTCAACTAAAAAAATAAATACACACACAGCCTAAATAAATAAATAAATAAATATATATTTTTTTAGTTAAAAGGTGCAAGTGTTGGGTGACATTGATGGCTTTAGTTTTAATATGTTTAATTTTTTATCCAAATGCTTTCCAAAGTTTTGTGTCTTTTCTTTGGAGAAGGCACGAATGGCTGGATGGCTAAAGCTTAAAGTGTTACTTCACCCATACAGAACCGGCGTTCTATCATTATAAAATCGCTATTATAATATAATGAATGAGTTTTTTTTTTCTTCCCTCAGTCTTCTCTCAGTCTTCCCTTGGCCCTGCTGTCTTGTTAATCCTAACCCTACATTTTTTCTAGTGTGATGTCACGCATTGTGAAATGTAGGGTTAGACAGTGAGACCATAAAACACTCTTTCTGCCTTTTCTCAGGCTAGGATGAACCGATTTCTAAAAATGTTGCGTGTTTATACTACATAGGATCTCAGAGTTCAATACGCCTTCATATTTCCACCGGTGAAGTAGGTCTTTAAAGTGATGTGTGAATTTCCTATACAATCTGAATGACTGGTTATAAACAGTCAATATGGTGATGTGTATTTTTTATATATATATATTTGGGTGTTGATTATGATATTATCTTGCTTAATTCTTTGGCACACAACCCCTTAAAGGTGCTACGAGGAACTTTTAAATATTTTCTGAAACAGTCTAATTTTTCCTCCGATGATCATAAATTACATGAAACAGCAAACGAGACCATCAGTGCAAAGAATGCTATTTTGATATAGTTTTTCTTTATGCCTTTGTCATGGGTATACGCTCACCCAGGAACTATAGCTGGCGTAGTTAAAAACACTACCACTTTTGTCCAAAGGGGGGCGCTAGAGTTAACACAAACTGAAAGTTCCTCGGAGCACCTTTAACCACCAGCTCAAATGTTCAATTCTACACTCAAATAGATATTGACTTTGTACTTCAAAAACTACTTTTATAGGGAAAAATATTTCAGAAAGAGGTTAAAAAAGTAGTTATTTATGTATATACTTTTGTGTGTGTGTGAAAATGAGTGATTGCCATGCGTATGTATCAGAAGATATGCCCTGCGTTCCCTACTATTTAGTTCGCCAGAAAAAGATTTAGGACGTCCCAATACATGCACGTCAATTGCAGTATGCTGAAAATACATAAATGCCCCACTAACTCCAATATCATTTAAAAAAAAATCTTCCTTATCTGATTTTCTTTTCTCTCTCCTGTGGCCCTAAAACTCTTCTGTACTTTAGTATGTGGTGTAGTAAAAAGACTAAAACTCTTCTGTACTTTAGTATGTAGTGTAGTAAAAAGAAAGAGTATGTGATTTGGAACGGAGGAAGTTAGTCACACATCCCTTTCAAAATAAAATAATCGCATTGAAGAATCATCACATCCAATTTAAAAAAAAAAAAAAATATCCCAAAATCCATCTCTCCACGTGATATGACCCAATATCATCAATATTGAATGAAGACTTTACATTCCTAGCTTTGGGTAAAGACATGATTCATGCTGAGATATGTTTACTTTTGAAGAGGAGATATCTAGCCTGGTCCTACCAGACCATCGTACTTCATTTCATTTGTACAGAAGATCTGGAATCGCTCAATTGACAAACGTTAACTCACTTGAAGGCAGGTGTCTGTTGAAGTTTAAAACTATTGGATCTGCCCAGTGCCACTCTGGATCTGCCAACCAATCGCATAACGTTTGGTCGTGATGTATATGTCATGCGCCGGCTTCTGCAACTGAAACTGGCGCATGTCATTGTTCTCAGCCACTCCCTCTGTTCGCTGATTGGACCGGTAAAAAATCTGTCCGGAGAAAACCCACGAATATACCGCAGACCCAGACTGACTACTGAAGGGAAATGAAAATTGAGCGGAAGTAGGTAGGTGGGCGGTGCCAGGCTAGGATATATTCATACTTTAGAATGCGGTATATGCACTGTAAAGATCAAAAATCTAGAGTAGACAGTTGATTAAAAATGTTTTCAATACCTAAACATCAATGGAACTGGTTAAAAAGAGGTGCACTTGTCTTGTGTGTCCCAGTATAGATATAGAGGGTTTGGATGATGCTACTGAAGTGTTGATAACTTGATACTGTACGACCATTTGTGCCGTATTGTGTATTTCTACGGTGAATCAGTGTTAGAAAAAAAACGTTCCTTCCTTGACACTGGTTTGCTAACAGCTGGCGTTGTGTCTCGGTCTCCCAGTGTGTGTTATTGTTTAGCCATCTGTCCTTTTTAGCAGAGAATCACGAGACCCATCCGATCCAATATCAGTCGTGGGTCGGATATGGCTGAAACCCACGTACTGATCCAAGTTCCAT
>CM047516.1:27930616-27935616 GCA_026122265.1 Ammodytes dubius
GAGCCGGAGCAGACAAAGTAGATGGCCTGCAGTGTGTCAGAAAGCCTATTTTTTTTTTTTAATTACTTTATTTTTGGATTGGATTTGGATTTTTAAAGAACACTCCTGCAGCCTTATTGCTTTTTATATATATTTATGTATTTTTTTTAGAAAATTAAAAAATATATCTGCTTTTATATCAGTTTTCAGAATTTTTTTATTTACTTTATTTTTATTCTAATATATATATTTTTTTTCTTTTACTTTTTTAAATTTTTAAATTTTTTTTAAAAACTTTTTTAGACCAACAAAATTCCCTTTTTTCCATCCCAGTCCCCCTGACTCACCCAGTATAGCCAGCACAGTGTTGTCCTTCAGCACCTCCATAGAGCCGGAGCAGACAAAGTAAATGGCCTGCAGTGCGTCTCCCTGTCTGATCAGGAACTCTCCCGGCCCACAGAAAGCCTAATTTATTTTCTTTTTTAAATACTTTATTTTTGGATTGGATTTGGATTTTTGAAGAACACTCCTGCAGCCTTATTGGTTTTAATCGATTATATATTTTTTGAATTAAAAATTAAACCTGCTTTCATATCGGTTGTCAGAATTTTTCATTTACTTTAATGTTATTCTAATCATTAAAAAAAAAAGAAAAAAAAAAATGAGTACTAAAAAATTACCTTTTTTCCATCCCATCACCCCCTGACTCACCCAGTATAGCCAGCACAGTGTTGTCCTTCAGAACCTCCATAGAGCCGGAGCAGACAAAGTAAATGGCCTGCAGTGCGTCTCCCTGTCTGATCAGAAACTCTCCCGGCGCACAGAAAGCCTTATTTCTTTTTCTTTTTTAATTACTTTATTTTTGGATTGGATTTGGATTTTTGAAGAACACTCCTGCAACCTTATTGGTTTTTATAATTTTTTATTTTTTAGAAAATTAAAAATTAAATCTGCTTTTATATCAGTTTTCAGAATTTTTTTATTAACTTTATTTTTATTCTAATATATATATATTTTCTTTTACTTTTTTATTTTTTTAATTTTTTTTTAATTTTTTTAAAACTTTTTTAGACCAACAAAATCCCGTTTCTACTCACCCAGTATAGCCAGCACAGTGTTGTCCTTCAGAACCTCCATAGAGCCGGAGCAGACAAAGTAAATGGCCTGCAGTGCGTCTCCCTGTCTGATCAGAAACTCCCCCGGGGCGCAGAAAGCCTAATTTATTTTTCTTTTTTAAATACTTTATTTTTGCATTGGATTTTGATTTTTGAAGAACACTCCTGCAGCCTTATTGCTTTTTATAATTAAAAAAAAAATTAAATCTGCTTTTATATCACTTTTCAGAATTTTTTTATTTACTTTATTTTTATTCTAATATATATATGTATATTTCATTTTACTTTTTTACTTTTTTATTTTTTTAAATTTTTTAAATTAAAAAAAAAAACTTTTTTAGACCAACAAAATCCCGTTTCTACTCACCCAGTATAGCCAGCACAGTGTTGTCCTTCAGAACCTCCATAGAGCCGGAGCAGACAAAGTAAATGGCCTGCAGTGCGTCTCCCTGTCTGATCAGAAACTCCCCCGGCGCGCAGAAAGCCAAATTTCTTTTTCTTTTTTAAATACTTTATTTTTGGATTGGATTTGGATTTTTGAAGAACACTCCTGCAGCCTTATTGCTTTTAATAGAAAAATTTAGTACCAAAAAATTCCCTTTTTTCTATCCCACCCCCTCCTACTCACCCAGTATAGCCAGCACAGTGTTGTCCTTCAGAACCTCCATAGAGCCAGAGCAGACAAAGTAAATGGCTTGTAGTGCGTCTCCCTGTCGGATCAGAAACTCCCCCGGGGCGCAGAAAGACGTCTTAATGATGAGGGAGAGAGAGCGCAGGCAGCCGCGACTCGCTGACTCAAACAGTGGAAGCTGCAGCAACTCTTTGTTCAGGTGCATCGCTATGTCCGCACGCAACTCGTCTGGGAAATCTTTCAACAGCTGCGGGAAAATACACAGGGAAAGAGAGAAGGGTTTACAATTTTTTTTTTTAACCTTTATTTCTACAGGTAAATCCCATTGAGACTGAAGACTCTTTTTCAAGGGAGACCTGTTTTCCTTTCCCACGTTACTATTCACACACACATTCATACACCGATAGCAGGCTAACTATCGACATTCACACGAGGCAAGGTGGGTGAAGTGTCTTGCCCAAGGACACAACAACCATGACACAGGTGGCAGGGCGGGGATCGAACCTCCAACCCTTTGATCATCAGCCGACCCGCTCTACCAACTGAGCCACAATCAATAGAATAGGCTGGTATTAGTACAAGATGTCAATTTTTTTCCAAAGATACAGTGCGTTACTTTTTCATGTAAATTAATGTTGGTTACATTCAAACCATCGCCAGAACAAGTTGACACAAAGTTGATTAAGCCTATTATCAGCTCCACAAAACTCTCTCTGTATTTCTCAGTATGGCAGCATTTACTAACTGGTGTTCTTTTCATTTCCTGTTTGTCCATATTTTCTCATAGCTCATTAAACTTTTCAGAGTGATAAATCTTAATGGCCTCAGAGCAATATTTTTGTTTTTGTTTAGTGAAATCCATGGACCATTTTCACAGGAACAAAAGCAACAGGTGGATCTAATCACTGCTGGCTAATGTCTTGTTTCAGCAGTTAAACCAAATGCAATGCAGCAGTTTAACATTTAGAGCTCTACGAACAGGTCGAAATGTCTTCTGCGAAAAAAACAACATTTATTCAACAGCAAAAACTAATTTCAGGAAATTAATATGCGTGCAAAGTTTTAAAGCTACAGTGCGTAACTTTTTCATATATAAATTGAATGTCGGTTTCGTTCAATCCATCGCCAAATGAGTTGAGTCATGTAGATGCACCGACAGTGTTGTTGTAATTACTCAGACTTTTATTTTTTTTTATTTATATTTTTTATTTATTTCAGACATATCAAAAACAATACAAAACAAAATGAAAAGCATAAAAATACAATAAACAAAATGTATGTTTAAATGACTTCACAAAAAAAATAAAAATAAAACTAATTATCTGTATTGATGTGATATGCCTGAAAAGGAGCAGGAGGAAGTATACACTCCAAATGGAGGCGACAGAAGTTATGCACTATAGCTTTAACCCTCATCTTACCAACATATTTAACACACACACACACACACACACACACACACACACACACACACACACACACACACACACACACACACACACACACACACACCACACTCCTCACCTCGCTGACGTCTATCCCGTTGTTGACGGACCAGGTTGTCTGGAAACACTCCAGCATGCGTTGCTCGAGGGTCTTGGGCAGGCGGTGCACCCTGATGAAGTCCTTCAGGTCTTTGGTTCGCGTGTGATACAGCGAGCGACGCGAATACATCCGCTGTATGATGGCTGTCACGTTGCCAAACACCACAGCATGCATGAGCGCTGAAAACAGAGGGAAAAATTGTGTTTTTTTTAATTTATTTTTTTATACAGGTAACTCCCATTGAGACCGAAGACTCTGTTACAAGGGAGACCTGTTTTCCTTTCCCACGTTACCATTCACACACACATTCATACACCGATAGCAGGCTAACTATCGACATTCACTCGAGGCAAGGTGGGTGAAGTGTCTTGCCCAAGGACACATCAACTGTGACACAGGTGGCAGGGCGGGGATCGAACCTCCAACCCTTTGATCATCGGCCGACCCGCTCTACCAACTGAGCCACAGTAGCCCTGTTTTAAAGTTACAGTGTGTGAAAATCGGAGTATTTAGCATCTTCTAGTGGTGAGATTTTTGATTGGCATGCTCCCTTGCTTACCACTTCTTTTCGGGATATTTACAGAAGCTACGGTGGCCTTCAGGGACAAGAAGCTAGTTACTAAAGACCAGGAAAACATTGTATTTTAAAGGTACAGTGTGTAATATTTGGAGTATTTAGCATCTTCTAGTGGTGAGATTTTTAATTGCAACGCTCCCTTGCTAACCACTTATTTACAGAATTTACAGAAGCTATGGTGGCCTTCAAGGACAAGAAGCTATAGTTACTAAAGATGGCATCATCCACCACTGCTTCAAGTCTTTCCACAATATCAAGTGATGAGGTGAAGATGTATTTAGTTATTTATTCTATAGTACTTCTTCTTCTTCTTGGTCTTCCAACAGGTGCATTTCCCCAGGACGCCCACTATATATAAAAACGTGTAAGGCCGTTAAGTTTGTCCGTTCTGTGCTACTGTAGAAACATGGCGGTTCAACATGGCGGCCTCAGCGCCCAGCTCCTATGTAGATATATAAAGCTCATCCTAAGGTTAAAACAAATGATTTAACACTAATTTAACCATACTGGTGAAGACTATATTCCATTTCAACCAAGTCTGTTTTGAAAAATGCTAATAAATGCTACACACTGTACCTTTAAAGTCTGATTTATAATTGTATTACACTGTTATCTTGTTTTTAGAATACTATAAACACCCTTGGGCACATACAATAATACTTATACACTGTAGGAAGCTTTGTAGGATGCATTCTTAAGCCTTAAAAAGTTAAAAAGCGAAGGGCTTAATAGGGCTTAGCTTCTGTAAACCCACTGTAAAGCTCTCCTTTAATAGGATTAAGAAGCACACAATCTTATATTTCTAGTGAAGTAAGCACTAATAAGAACAAGAAAATTATTCCTCTGTGTGTGTGTGTGTGTGTGTGTGTGTGTGTGTGTGTGTGTGTGTGTGTCTGTGTGTGTGTGTGTGTGTGTGTGTGTGTGTGTGTGTGTGTGTCCGTCTAACAAAGCTAACATCCTTAATTCCTAGACTCTGTGTGGGTATGAAATTACATTTTTACTTTGCATTGGAGCCTATGTGCCAGTTGGTTGGACACCCTTTCGCTTGGAAGTTCCCTGCTCCCACTGTATATGTCTGTTTGGTTTCATAGGCACATGTATGCGACCGCCAAAAACTGATCTACATTTTGATGCCAGAATAATGCATGTTGGG
>CM047516.1:27950616-27965616 GCA_026122265.1 Ammodytes dubius
TGTGACCCATTGACATCACAAAACTTTTGCATTCTTCTTTTGTGATGCTTTTCCAGGCTTTCACCACAGCCTCATTGCAAGCAAAGAATTTGCAACAAAATATTAAATCTTATTTACTTGAATTTATTTTAAGTCTATCTGCTCCAATACTTTTGCTCACCTTAAAATGTGGTGTTCCTTTACAAATAATGCTATCTTCTCAGTTTTGTATCGGATCCAGATGTGAATACCAGGAAATGAAAGCTGAAATGTTGATCTATTGTCTCATATTCATATTTTAGTGTCAAACCCAAATGTTTCCAGTCTACGGCAAAAATAAAGGAATTGGCCTAACTGTTCCGATACTTTTGGAGGGGACTGTATGGCCTGTGGGAAACACTGTATAGTTTAACCCACTGTCCTTTCAAACACTTCTGTCTATTTCAATTCACTGAACTCAGCAGTGGCTCCTTCATTCCAAACACCAACTCCAGCATAGAGCGGCTGAGTGAATGTGGTCTGGACTCTGTGGAGGAGAGTCATGGTTTCAGAGACGCTGTAGAAGGACAGAACACCTGCACTGTGATCCAGGTACACTCCTATTCTGGAGGACTGAGGACCTGAGACGGGAGTACGGACACTGTTGTGCCTAAACTCATACCTGTTTGTGAACCAATATAAGGCCCAAGATTTGTCATTGTATCCAAATAAACAGTCATTCCCTGCTCTGCTGATATTCTTGTATGCGACTGCTACACCAACTGCATTGCCTCTCCACTCCACCTCCCAGTACCAACGTCCAGTCAGACTCTCTGTACTCAGGACCTGAGGTTGCCAAGTGAATCTGTCTGTGTGTCTAGGATAAGACTGGTGTTCACCCATGTTTGTTGCTTTCCTGTTCCCATCAGATAATAACAGCCATGTGTGTACTGTGTTTGGATCCAGTGTGATTCCACGTGAATATCTTAAGAAGTCGGCTCTGGTCTTGGGCTCTGGTTGAGGCAGTAAAACATCCACTTGAGTCTCTGTCAGTGAGATGTTTGTCCATGTCTCTCTCAGGACGTCCTGTAGCTTCTCTCTGGCTTCTGACACAGCCGCTGTCACGTCCTCAAAGTATCTCAGAGGACGGATGTTGATGCTGGATGAGTGTGTAGATTCACTGAGTGCAGACAGTGAGCGGTAGTCGTGTAGAAACTGGTTGTGATCCTCTGTGTGTGAAACGGGGAAGAACATTTTACTAAATATCTTTAATTGACCTTGAAATTCATTTGAAGGGGTCTTTTAATGCCGCCGTAAAATAGACAATTCTTTTTTTGGTGATCTTAACGGTTAGCTTTTTATATGCATTTTCAAAGCCAGATTTAAATAATGCACAGCTAGGCATTCGTAGGACTTTCCTAAACACAAAACTTGAATCTATACTGCTCCTCCATTATATCGTATAAACTTCTATTGGAGGGCAGTTGGCATTACATTTAATTTAAAGTGGTGTTAAAAAAAGTATTTAATATATTCATATTTCTACATTTGATTTGGAAAATCTTGGACAAGGTATTTTCAAACATGTAATAAAATCGCCCTGGAAATCCATAATTCCCCCAAACACATTTTACATTTCACACAGAAAAAAACAAGAAGTGAATTTCCTACCGTGTTGTGCCAGCGTCTTCAGCTCAGCGTCTCTCCTCTTCAAATCAGCGATATCCAACTCCAGCTTTTCCTGAAGATCTTTGACTCGACTCACTTCAGTTTCCTGTTGGGATCTGAGCTGCTGCTTCACATCAGAGCTTGTTTTCTGGATGAGACGGATCAGCTCGGCGAAGGTCTTCTCACTGTGCTCCACTGCTTTATCAGCAGAGCCATTGATAGCCTCCACCTCCTGTTGGAGAACCTTCACATCTTTCTCTACGTCCAGGATTCTCTTCTGGATGTTTAGTCGACTTCCCTCGAGCTCTTTCTGCTTCTCAGTAAATTCTGCTGCAGCTGACACTGTGTCGTGGCCTTTGTGTTCGTCCTTTAAACACAGATAACAGATACACTGCTGATCAGTACGGCAGAAAATCTTCATTACCTCATTGTGACGAGAGCAGAGGTTCTCCTGGAGATTCTTGGAGGGCTCCACCAGCTTGTGTTTCTTGAATGGAGGGACATCATAATGAGGCTGGAGGTGTTTCTCACAGTAAGAGGCCATACAGAACAGACAGGACTTGAGGGCTTTCAGTTTTCTCCCAGTGCAGAAATCACAGGCCACATCTTCAGGTCCAGCATAGCAGTGATCAGCAGGAGCAGCTTGGAGTCCAGTCTTCTTCAGTTCCTCCACTAAATCTGCTAACATGGTGTTTTTCAGCAGCACAGGCCTTGTTGTGAATGTCTGCCTACACTGAGGGCAGCTGTAGAGTTGTTTACAATCCTCTTGATCCCAGTGGGTTTTAATACAGTCCATACAGTAGCTGTGTCCACAGGCAAGAGTCACCGGATCCTTCAGTAGCTCCAGACATATCGAACAAGAGAAAGTTTCCCGATCCAAAACTCCTGCCTGCGCCATTTCTCCTCTCTGTGTCAGTGACTGTGTGAGTTTCACTTCCTCGAAACTGCACCTAGTCTGAGCTGTGTGTGTGTGTGTGTGTGTGTGCGTGCGTGCGTGCGTTTTGTGTGTGTGTGTGTGTGTGTGTGTGTGTGTGTGTGTGTGTGTGCAGTGAATGGGGCGTGTCAGCTGATTCTAGTTGGTTACACCCATTGTAAAACTGTAATTCTAAAGGGGAGGGACCAAGGACAGGTATGTACATAGTGGAGCTGTCTGTCTTTGAAAGCAGGGAGAAGAGAAGGGAGGGGTTAAAATAGACCTACTGTATGCAGAACAAGTTATTCCTCTTCTGAACTAGACTAGATTAGATTCACTTTATTGTCACCCTCAGAGGAAACACTAACATGCATACAAAGTGGACGATTGAAGTGTGTGTGTGTGTGTGTGTGCGTTTGTGTGTGTGTGTGTGTGTGTGTGTGTGTGTGTGTGTGTGTGTGTGTGTGTGTGTGTGTGTGTGTGTGTGTGTGTGTGTGTGTGTGTGTGTGTGTGTGTGTGTGTGTGTGTGTGTGTGTGTGTGTGTGCGTGCGTGTGTGTGTGCGTGTGTGTGCGTGTTTGTGTGTTTGTGTGTGTTTGCACTAGATCAGGGTATTAACTAATACAAAGGACTTTACACACCATAATGAAAAATGCATTACACTATTGTATAAAATTGTCTGAAATTTTGTTTGCTGCGGATAAAGAACACTTTTGACTTAAAGTCTCTGGAAAAATATTAAAAGTTTTTAATAAGCTTTTTCAAAAATATGATCTTTGAAGCTGGAATTCAACAATATACTGTAACCAAAAGGCAACACAACATTCTAGACAGGTCATCGGGGTATACTATTTATAATTGTATGCAGACCATGGCTGTTTTAGAAAAGCCCAACTAGCATTCTACTCATACTAAAAGCCCTACTAACATCCTACTCATACTAAAATCCATACTAACATCCTACTCATACTAAAAGCCATACTAACGTCCTACTCATACTAAAAGCCCTACTAACGTCCTACTCATACTAAAAGCCATACTAACGTCCTACTCATACTAAAAGCCATACTAACGTCCTACTCATACTAAAAGCCATACTAACATCCTACTCATACTAAAAGCCCTACTAACGTCTAGGGCTGTGTCAAACAATCGATATATCGATATATCGCGATACTTAGTTTCGCGATATCACTATCGATTTTTATAACAAAAAATCGTTTTTTTTTTATATATATATATTTTTTTGCTTTTCAAGGCTTTATTGACAGTGCAGAGATACATATGAAATGGGGCAGAGAGGGAATGAAATGCAGAGAACAACCACGGGTCAGATTCAAACCCATGTCTGCTGTCAGGCCTGAGTCTGTAGGATACTGACTATTGAAGTTAGATCAGAATTTATAAGAATACTTAAGATTCACTGTGTCACAAAAGCACACTGATGTGTTTTCATTTTCATTGTGTCCTGTACAGTTAGTACAAGAGTGAATTGGATTTGTTATTGTGATGTTATGGCAGCTGTGTTTGATAATTTGCCAAAACCAAAAAAAAGGAAGAAAATAGTAAAGGAAGTTGTGAATTAAATAGTTTTGACTTCATTTGTCTGTGCAATTACCAATATATTGTGCTGATATGTTTGACAAGGCAACTTGTTTATGGAATATGGCAATATGTTGTGATATATCAAGATACGCAATATATCGTGATATATCGTATGGTGACAAGTGTATCGTAATACGTATCGTATCGCGAAGTCCTTGACGATACCGAGCCCTACTAACGTACTACTCATACTAAAAACCCTACTAACGTCCTACTCATACTAAAAGCCATACTAACGTCCTACTCATACTAATTTTGATGTCAATTTGAGTATGTTGTTGTTGTGTATGCTAGTTTGTGTAGGCGAGAAATGCCCGGATGAATACTTACTCCTGGGACGATTTTGTATATGGATTGTTAGGATACTCTTCCTACTCAACCGCCCCACAATGCATTGAGTCTTTTCAAAATACACAGAAGTTTTTTTTAATTTTTATTCTTTTTTGCTTCTGTATACTTCAGTGTAAACAGTACGACGAACCTCGCATACACAATGGATGGTTAAGTAGACTGTATGTAGTATATACATGTTGAGTATGTAGGAGGGAGGACGTTAGTAGGGCTTTTACAACAACAATGTGTCCACTCTCTCCCCTCTCCTTCCACAGATTGTGTTTAAAAACATGGCGACTCGACCGTACAGCATCTATCCTCACGGACTGACCATAGAGAAGTCGGAAGAGGGAGTCAACTACCCGCCCGCAGGTAATACATAATAATATAAATTAATATTAATATTAATAATAATAATAATAATAATAATAATAATAATAATAATAATAATTAATAATAATAATAATAATAATAACAATAATAATAATAATAATAATAATAATAATAATAATAATAATAATAGCAATACTAATATAATAATAATAATAATAATAATAATAATAATAATAATAATAATAATAATAATAATAATAATAATAATAATAATAATAATAATAATAAATTAAAAAATATATCCTATTGGTCTAGTAGTGGACTCTTGTTTCAATAAGTCACTAAATAAAATAAACAAATATACAAGAATATACACGAAAAATAAAAAAATAAAAGACGTTTTATAAGATCAATTTTTTTTATTTTATTAGATTAGATTACATTAGATTCACTTTCTTGTCATTACACAGTAACAGGTTACAATGCAGCTAAATGTAGGAGAGGTCTAAACAGAATCCGAACTTCAGTTTGAGCAACATGCATCTATGAATATATGTACAGCATAATATCTGTGCAGCAAATAGATTACAACAGTTATAAGAGTCAACAGTGAAGTGCAGAAAGAGAGAGTGAGTGAGCAGTAGGGACTAGGCAGTGTGAGATAGGGATGGGATCTCTGTTAGCAGTCTGACAGCTGAGGGGAAGAAGCTGTTCTTAGGCTTGTTTCCCATGAACGTCAGTGATGCATTTTCAACGTATTTCCGCTCAGGCAGGGGGCGGCAGTTGAGTAGGAGGTCCCTAATGTGGACAAAAGTCACATTGGTGTTTCCACTACCAAATGAATGCGGACACATCGAAAACAAGCGACGTAAACCACCTCCAAATGTGGTTTTTGTGATCCGATCTCAATGCGTCTTGAGAGTGTTTCCACCTGTAGTTAGAGCTGTTGGTAGGGAGTTTGGTCTTGCGTTGATGCGTTGGGCCATTTTCACCACCCTCTGGATTGATTTCCGGTCCTTTATGGTGCAGTTACCTTGAGCTGAAATCAATGAACAGTAACCTTATGTAGGTGTTACTCAGGTCCAAGTGGGCAGGGCTATCTATCTATCTATCTATCTATCTATCTATCTATCTATCTATCTATCTATCTATCTATCTATCTATCTATCTATCTATCTATCTATCTATCTATCTATCTATCTATCTATCTATCTATCTATCTATCTATCTATCTATCTATCTATCTATCTATCCATCCATCTAAAGGGCTGGGTGTAGGACTGTGGTGAAGGCATTGTCCGTGGAAGGCAAACTGATAGGGGTCTAGTGTGAGAGGGAGTTTGGTTTCCAGGTGGGCTAAGACCAGCCTCTCCAAGCATCTCATGATGGTGGAAGTGAGTGCCACAGGTCGTTAGTCATTCAGGCTCTTTGGGGAGCTGTGTTTAAGGACAGGCACTACTGAGGTGGATTTGAAGCACGCCGGTCGCAAATCGTGTTTTGGCAAGATACGAGCCAACTTTGCCTCGTGTGAGTGCACCCTAACATATGTCCTGTGGGAAACAATGTATAGTTTAACCCACTGTCCTTTCAAACACGTCTGTCTATTTCAATTCACTGAACTCAGCAGTGGTTCCTATACCCCAAACACCAACTCCAGCATAGAGCGGCTGAGTGAATGTGGTCTGGACTCTGTGGAGGAGAGTCATGGTTTCAGAGACGCTGTAGAAGGACAGAACACCTGCACTGTGATCCAGGTACACTCCTATTCTGGAGGACTGAGGACCTGAGACGAGAGTACGGACAATGTTGTGACTAAACACATAACAATTTGTGTTACAAAATAAGGCCCAAGATTTGTCAGTGTATCCAAATTCACATCCACCCCTGCTCTGCTGATATTCTTGTATGCGACTGCTACACCAACTTGCAGGCCTCTCCACTCCACCTCCCAGTACCAACGTCCAGTCAGACTCTCTGTACTCAGGACCTGACAATAACCACCAGTGAATCTGTCTGTGTGACTAGGATAAGACTGTGGTTGACCCATGTTTGTTGCTTTCCTGTTCCCATCAGATAATAACAGCCATGTGTGTGCTGTGTTTGGATCCAGTGTGATCCCACGTGAATATCTTAAGAAGTCAGCTCTGGTCTTGGGCTCTGGTTGAGGCAGTGAAACATCCACTTGAGTCTCTGTCAGTGAGATGTTTGTCCATGTCTCTCTCAGGACGTCCTGTAGCTTCTCTCTGGCTTCTGACACAGCCGCTGTCACGTCCTCAAAGTATCTCAGAGGACGGATGTTGATGCTGGATGAGTGTGTAGATTCACTGAGTGCAGACAGTGAGCGGTAGTCGTGTAGAAACTGGTTGTGATCCTCTGTGTGTGAAACGGGGAAGAAAATGTTACTAAATATCTTTAATTGCCTTTGAAATTCATTTATTTTAATGCTGCCGCCGTAAAATAGACAATTCTTTGGTGATTTTAATGGTTAGCTTTTTATATGCATTTGCAAAGCCAGAGTCAAGAATGCACAGTTAGGCATTAGTAGGACTTTCCTAAACACACAACTTGAATCTATACTGCTCCTCCATTATATCATATAAACTTCTATTGGAGGGCTGTTGGCATTACATATGTTTCAATGTGGTATTAAAAAAGTATTTAATTGTCTTAAATTTGATTTAGGAAAATCCTGATAGAGGGGACAAGGTATTTTCAAACATTTAATAAAATCGTCCTGGAAATGATCCAAAATGCCCCAAACACATTTCACACAGAAAAAAACAAGAAGTGAATGTCCTACCGTAGTGTGCCAGCGTCTTCAGCTCAGCGTCTCTCCTCTTCAAATCAGCGATATCCAACTCCAGCTTTTCCTGAAGATCTTTGACTCGACTCACTTCAGTTTCCTGTTGGGATCTGAGCTGCTGCTTCACATCAGAGCTTGTTTTCTGGATGAGACGGATCAGCTCAGCGAAGGTCTTCTTACTGTGCTCCACTGCTTTATCAACAGAGCCATTGATAACCTCCACCTCCTGTTGGAGAACCTTCACATCTTTCTCTACGTCCAGGATTCTCTTCTGGATGTTTAGTCGACTTCCCTCGAGCTCTTTCTGCTTCTCAGTAAATTCTGCTGCAGCTGACACTGTGTCGTGGCCTTTGTGTTCGTCCATTGAACACAGATAACAGATACACTGCTGATCAGTACGGCAGAAAATCTTCATCACCTCATTGTGACGAGAGCAGAGGTTCTCCTGGAGATTCTTGGAGGGCTCCACCAGCTTGTGTTTCTTGAATGTCGGTGATTCGTAGTGAGGCTGGAGGTGTTTCTCACAGTAAGAGGCCAGACACACCAGACAGGAGTTGAGGGCTTTCCGTTTTCTCCCAGTGCAGGAATCACAGGCCACATCTTCAGGTCCAGCATAGCAGTGATCAGCAGGAGCAGCTTGGAGTCCAGTCTTCTTCAGTTCCTCCACTAAATCTGCTATTATGGTGTTTTTCAGCAGCACAGGCCTTGTTGTGAATGTGTGCCTACACTGAGGGCAGCTGTAGAGTTGTTTACAATCCTCTTGATCCCAGTGGGTTTTAATACAGTCCATACAGTAGTTGTGTCCACAGGCAAGAGTCACCGGATCCTTCAGTAGCTCCAGACATATCGAACAAGAGAAAGTTTCCCGATCCAAAACTCCTGCCTGCGCCATTTCTCCTCTCTGTGTCAGTGACTGTGTGAGTTTCACTTCCTTGAAACTGCACCTAGTGTGTGTGTGTGTGTGTGTGTGTGTGTGTGTGTGCGTGCGTGTGTGTGTGTGTGTGTGTGTGTGTGCGCTCGTGTCAGCTGATTCTATTTGGTTACACCCATTGTTGAACTGTATTTCTAAAGGGGAGGGACCAAGGACAGGTATGTACATAGTGGAGCTGTCTGTCTTTGAAAGCAGGGAGAGGAGAAGGGAGGGGTTAAAATAGACCTACTGTATGCAGAACAAGTTATTCCTCTTCTGAACTAGAATAGGTTAGATTCACTTTATTGTCACCCTCAGAGGAAACACTAACATGCATACAAAGTGGACGATTGAAGAGTGTGTGTGTGTGTGTGTGTGTGTGTGTGTGTGTGTGTGTGTGTGTGTGTGTGTGTTTGCACTAGATCAGGGTATTAACTAATACAAAGGACTTTACACACCTTAATGAAAAATACATTAAACTATTGTATAAAATTGGCTGAAATTTTGTTCGCTGCGGATAAAGAACACTTTTGACTTAAAGCCTCTGGAAAAATAGTAAAAGTTTTTAAAAAGCTTTTTCAAAAATATGATCTTTGAAGCTGGAATTCAACAATATACTGTAACCAAAAGCAACACAACATTCTGGACCGGTCATCGGGGTATACTATTTAAAATTGTATGCAGACCATGGCTGTTTTCGAAAAGCCCAACTAACGTCCTACTCATACTAAAAGCCCTACTAACGTCCTACTCATACTCAATCCCATACTAATGTCCTACTCATACTAAAAGCCATACTAACATCCTACTCATACTAAAAGCCCTACTAACGTCTAGGGCTGTGTCAAAAAATCGATATATCGCGATACTTAGTTTTGCGATATCACTATCGATTTTGATAACAAAAATGCTTTTCAAGGCTTTATTGACAGTGCAGAGATACAGATATGAAATGGGGCAGAGAGGGAATGAAATGCAGAGAACAACCACGGGTCAGATTCAAACCCATGTCTGCTGTCAGGCCTGAGTCTGTAGGATACTGACTATTGAAGTTAGATCAGTTTTGTTTATGAGAATACTTAAGATTCACTGTGTCACAAAAGCACACTGATGTGTTTTCATTTTCATTGTGTCCTGTACAGTTAGTACAAGAGTGAATTGGATTTGTTATTTTGATGTTATGGCAGCAGTGTTTGATAATTTGCCAAAAACAAAAAAAAGGAAGAAAATAGTAAAGGAAGTTGTGAATTAAATAGTTTTGACTTCATTTGTCTGTGCAATTATCAATATATTGTGCTGTTATGTTTGACAAGGCAACTTGTTTATGGAATATGGCAATATGTCGTGATATATCAAGATACGCAATATATCGTGATATATCGTATCGTGACCAGTGTATCGTGATACGTATCGTATCGCGAAGTCACTGACAATACCCAGCCCTCCTAACGTCCTACTCATACTAAAAGACCTACTAAGGTTATACTCAAACTAAAAGCCATACTAACGTCCTACTCATACTAATTTTGATGTCAATTTGAGTATGTTGTTGTTGTGTATGCTAGTTTGTGTAGGTGAGAAATGCCCGGATGAATACTTACTCCTGGGACGATTTTGTGTATGGATTGTTAGGATACTCTTCCTACTCAACCGCCCCACAATGCATTGCGTCTTTTCAAAATACACATACGTTTTTTTATTTTTATTCTTTTTTGCTTCTGTATACTTCAGTGTAAACAGTACGACGAACCTTGCATACACAATGGATGGTTAAGTAGACAGTATGTAGTATATACATGTTGAGTATGTAGGAGGGAGGACGTTAGAAGGGCTTTTAGTATGGAGTATATACATGTTGAGTATGTAGGAGGGAGGACGTTAGTAGGGCTTTTACAACAACAATGTGTCCACTCTCTCCCCTCTCCTTCCACAGATTGTGTTTAAAAACATGGCGTCTCGACCGTACAGCATCTATCCTCACGGACTGACCATAGAGAAGTCGGAAGAGGGAGTCAACTACCCACCCGGAGGTAATACATAATAATATAACATTAATAATAATAAATAATAGTTATAATAATAGTTATAATAATAGTTATAATAATAATAATAATAATAATAATAATAATAATAATAATAATAATAATAATAATACAATTAATAACAATAAATAATAATAATAGTAATAATAATAATAATAATAATAATAATAATAATAATAATAATAATAATAATAATAATAATAATAATAATAATAAATATCTCCACTTAGTCTAGTAGTGGACTCTTGTTTCAATAAGTAACTAAATAAAATAAACAAATATACAAGAATATACATGAAAAATAAAAAATATAAGACGTGTTATAAGATCGAATTTTTTTATTTGATTAGATTAGATTACATTAGATTCACTTTCTTGTCATTACACAGTAACAGGTTACAATGCAGCAAAATGTAGGGGGGTCTAACCAGAGTGATAACATCAGTTTGAGCAACATGCATCTATGAATATATGTACAGAATAATATCTGTGCAGCAAATAGATTACAACAGTTATAGGTCAACAGTGAAGTGCAGAAAGAGAGAGTGAGTGAGCAGTAGGGACTAGGCAGTGTGAGATAGGGATGGGAGCTCTGTTAGCAGTCTGACAGCTGAGGGGCAGAAGCTGTTCTAAAGGGCGTTTCAGACAGAACGCGTTTGTCGCCCCTGGCAATGCGTTCTCAATGGAGAGGCGAGCGGGCAGAGAGAAGGCGCGGCGTTCTGTCAGGCGGCACGACAAGCGGGCGCACTCCCGTGGAACTGTCTGTCTGTCTGTCTGTCTGTCTGTCTGTCTGTCTGTCTGTCTGTCTGTCTATCTGTCTGTCTGTCTGTCTGTCTGTCTGTCTGTCTGTCTGTCTGTCTGTCTGTCTGTCAAGCGGGCGCACTCCCTTGGAACTGTCGCTTCCGTGCTCGCCGAACTCTTGCGCGCGCTCGTAGGGGCCGTTGGAAGAGTTGAGAACTGTTTATCTTTTGGTCGCGGCGGTTGAAAAATCACAATGCCGCTCCTCCGCCCGTCACTTCACACGGGGAGCGCAAAGTGAAGCCGCGGTGCCAGGCGACAACGCGAGCGGAATGTCGCCTACCGTCTGAAACGGCCTTTAGTCCTGTTTGTTTTGCCTGGGAGGCTGTGGTAGCGTCTCAAGATGGTGGAAGTGAGTGCCACAGGTCGGTAGTCATTCAGGCTCTTTGGGGAGCTGTGTTTAAGGACAGGCACTACTGAGGTGGATTTGAAGCAAGCAGGGACTTTTGCTTGGGCTATAGAGACAGGGGAAAATGCTGGTCAGGGAAATCGTGTTTTGGTAAAGGTACGGGCCAACTTTGCCTGGTGTGAGTGCACCCTAACATATGTCCTGTGGGAAACACTGTATAGTTTAACCCACTGTCCTTTCAAACACTTCTGTCTATTTCAATTCACTGAACTCAGCAGTGTCTCCTGTATACCAAAGATAAACTCCAGCATAGAGCGGCTGAGTGAATGTGGTCTGGACTCTGTGGAGGAGAGTCATGGTTTCAGAGACGCTGTAGAAGGACAGAACACCTGCACTGTGATCCAGGTACACTCCTATTCTGGAGGACTGAGGACCTGAGATGGGAGTATGGACACTGTTGTGCCTAAACACATACATGTTTGTGTTACAATATAAGGCCCAAGATTTGTCATTCCATCCAAATAAACATTCAATCCCTGCTCTGCTGATATTCTTGTATGCGACTGCTACACCAACATAGCCTCTCCACTCCACCTCCAAGTACCAACGACCAGTCAGACTCTCTGTACTCAGGACCTGAGGAATATTAGCGAATCTCTCTGTGTGACTAGGATAAGACTGTTGTTGACCCATTCTTGTTGCTTTCCTGTTCCCATCAGATAATAACAGATGTGTCTGTGCTGTGTTTGGATCCAGTGTGATTCCACGTGAATATCTTAAGAAGTCAGCTCTGGTCTTGGGCTCTGGTTGAGGCAGTGAAACATCCACTTGAGTCTCTGTCAGTGAGATGTTTGTCCATGTCTCTCTCAGGACGTCCTGTAGCTTCTCTCTGGCTTCTGACACAGCCGCTGTCACGTCCTCAAAGTATCTCAGAGGACGGATGTTGATGCTGGATGAGTGTGTAGATTCACTGAGTGCAGACAGTGAGCGGTAGTCGTGTAGAAACTGGTTGTGATCCTCTGTGTGTGAAACGGGGAAGAATATTTTACTAAATATCTTTAATTGCCATTGAAATTCATTTGAAGGGGTCTTTTAATGCCGCCGTAAAATAGACAACTCTTTTTTTGGTGATTTTAATGGTAAACTTTTTATATGCTTTTGCGAAGCCAGAGTTAAAAAATGACAACTTGAATCTATACTGGTCCTCCACTATATTGTATACACTTCTATTGGAGGGCTGTTGGCATTACATATGTTTCAAAGTGGTAATAAAAAAAGTATTTAATAGTCTTAAATTTGATTTTGGAAAATCCTGATAGAGGGGACAAGGTATTTTCAAACATTTAATAACATCGCCCTGGAAATCCATAATTCCCGAAAACACATTTCACACAGAAAAAAACAAAGTGAATTTCTTACCGTAGTGTGCCAGCGTCTTCAGCTCAGCGTCTCTCCTCTTCAAATCAGCGATATCCAACTCCAGCTTTTCCTGAAGATCTTTGACTCGACTCACTTCAGTTTCCTGTTGGGATCTGAGCTGCTGCTTCACATCAGAGCTTGTTTTCTGGATGAGACGGATCAGCTCGGCGAAGGTCTTCTCACTGTGCTCCACTGCTTTATCAGCAGAGCCATTGATAGCCTCCACCTCCTGTTGGAGAACCTTCACATCTTTCTCTACGTCCAGGATTCTCTCCTGGATGTTTAGTCGACTTCCCTCGAGCTCTTTCTGCTTCTCAGTGCGTTCTGCTGCAGCTGACACTGTGTCGTGGCCTTTGTGTTTGTCCATTGAACACAGATAACAGATACACTGCTGATCAGTACGGCAGAAAATCTTCATCACCTCATTGTGACGAGAGCAGAGGTTCTCCTGGAGATTCTTGGAGGGCTCCACCAGCTTGTGTTTCTTGAATGTCGGTGATTCGTAGTGAGGCTGGAGGTGTTTCTCACAGTAAGAGGCCAGACACACCAGACAGGACTTGAGGGCTTTCAGTTTTCTCCCAGTGCAGAAATCACAGGCCACATCTTCAGGTCCAGCATAGCAGTGATCAGCAGGAGCAGCTTGGAGTCCAGTCTTCTTCAGTTCCTCCACTAAATCTGCTATTATGGTGTTTTTCAGCAGCACAGGCCTTGTTGTGAATGTGTGCCTACACTGAGGGCAGCTGTAGAGTTGTTTACAATCCTCTTGATCCCAGTGGGTTTTAATACAGTCCATACAGTAGCTGTGTCCACAGTTAAGAGTCACCGGATCCTTCAGTAGCTCCAGACATATCGAACAAGAGAAAGTTTCCCGATCCAAAACTCCTGCCTGCGCCATTTCTCCTCTCTGTGTCAGTGACTGTGAGAGTTTCACTTCCTTGAAACTGCACCTAGTCTGAGCTGTGTGTGTGTGTGTGTGTGTGTGTGTGTGTGTGTGTGTGTGTGTGTGTGTGTGTGTGTGTGTGTGTGTGTGTGTGTGTGTGTGGTGTGTGTGTTGTGTGTGTGTGTGTGTCAGCTGATTCTATTTGGTTACACCCATTGTTGAACTGTATTTCTAAAGGGGAGGGACCAAGGACAGGTATTTACATGTTGGAGCTGTCTGTTTGAAAGCAGGGAGAGGAGAAGGGAGGGGTTAAAATAGACCTACTGTATGCAGAACAAGTTATTCCTCTTCTGAACTAGACTAGGTTAGATTCACTTTATTGTCACCCTCAGAGGAAACACTAACATGCATACAAAGTGGACGATTGAAGTGTGTGTGTGTGTGTGTGTGTGTGTGTGTGTGTGTGTGTGTGTGTGTGTGTGTGTGTGTGTGTGTGTTTGTGTGTGTGTGTGTTTGCACTAGATCAGGGTATTAACTAATACAAAGGACTTTACACACCTTAATGAATAATACATTAAACTATTGTATAAAATTGTCTGAAATTTTGTTTGCTGCGGATAAAGAACACTTTTGACTTAAAGCCTCTGGAAAAATATTAAAAGTTTTTAATAAGCCTTTTCAAAAATGTGATCTTTGAAGCTGGAATTCAACAATATACTTTAACCAAAAGGCAACACAACATTCTGGACCGGTCATCGGGGTATACCATTTAAAATTGTATGCAGACCATGGCTGTTTTCGAAAAAGCCCAACTAACGTCCTACTCATACTAAAAGCCCTACTAACATCCTACTCATACTAAAAGCCCTACTGACATCCTGCTCATACTAAAAGCCCTACTAACATCCTACTCATACTAAAAGCCCTACTAATGTCCTACTCATACTAAAAGCCATACTAACGTCCTACTCATACTAAAAGCCATACTAAC
>CM047516.1:27970616-27980616 GCA_026122265.1 Ammodytes dubius
TTGTGACGAGAGCAGAGGTTCTCCTGGAGATTCTTGGAGGGCTCCACCAGCTTGTGTTTCTTGAATGTCGGTGATTCGTAGTGAGGGTGGAGGTGTTTCTCACAGTAAGAGGCCAGACACACCAGACAGGACTTGAGGGCTTTCAGTTTTCTCCCAGTGCAGAAATCACAGGCCACATCTTCAGGTCCAGCATAGCAGTGATCAGCAGGAGCAGCTTGGAGTCCAGTCTTCTTCAGTTCCTCCACTAAATCTGCTAACATGGTGTTTTTCAGCAGCACAGGCCTTGTTGTGAATGTCTGCCTACATTGAGGGCAGCTGTAGAGTTGTTTACAATCCTCTTGATCCCAGTGGGTTTTAATACAGTCCATACAGTAGCTGTGTCCACAGTGAAGACCCACCGGATCCTTCAGTAGCTCCAGACATATCGAACAAGAGAAAGTTTCCCGATCCAAAACTCCTGCCTGCGCCATTTCTCCTCTCTGTGTCAGTGACTGTGTGAGTTTCACTTCCTTGAAACTGCACCTAGTGTGAGCTTGTGTGTGTGTGTGTGTGTGTGTGTGTGTGTGTGTGTGTGTGTGTGTGTGTGTGTGTGTGTGTGTGTGTGTGTGTGTGTGTGTGTGTCGTGTGTGTGTGTGCGTGCAGTGAATGGGGCGTGTCAGCTGATTCTAGCTGGTTACACCCATTGTAAAACTGTAGTTCTAAAGGGGAGGGACCAAGGACAGGTATGTACATGGTGGAGCTGTCTGTCTTTGAAAGCAGGGAGAAGAGAAGGGAGGGGTTAAAATAGACCTACTGTATGCAGAACAAGTTATTCCTCTTCTGAACTAGACTAGATTAGATTCACTTTATTGTCACCCTCAGAGGAAACACTAACATGCATACAAAGTGGACGATTAAAGAGAGAGTGTGTGTTTGTGTGTGTGTGTGTGTGTGTGTGTGTGTGTGTGTGTGTGTGTGTGTGCGTGTTTGTGTGTTTGTGTGTGTTTGCACTAGATCAGGGTATTAACTAATACAAAGGACTTTACACACCTTAATGAATAATACATTAAACTATCGTATAAAATCGGCTGAAATTTTGTTTGCTGCGGATAAAGAACACTTTTGACTTAAAGCCTCTGGAAAAATAGTAAAAGTTTTTAAAAAGCTTTTTCAAAAATATGATCTTTGAAGCTGGAATTCAACAATATACTGTAACCAAAAGGCAACACAACATTCTGGACCGGTCATCGGGGCATACTATTTAAAATTGTATGCAGACTATGGCTGTTTTAGAAAAGCCCAACTAACATCCTACTCATACTAAAAGCCCTACTAATATCCTACTCATACTAAAAGCCCTACTAACATCCTACTCATACTAAAAGCCCTACTAACATCCTACTCATACTAAAAGCCATACTGACGTCCTACTCATACTAAAAGCCATACTAACGTCTACGGCTGTGTCAAAAAAACGATATATCGATATATCGCGATACTTAGTTTCGCGATATCACTATCGATTTTTATTACAAAAAATTGTTTTTTTTTTATACATTTTTTTTTTGCTTTTCAAGGCTTTATTGACAGTGCAGAGATACATATGAAATGGGGCAGAGAGGGAATGAAATGCAGAGAACAACCACGGGTCAGATTCAAACCCATGTCTGCTGTCAGGCCTGAGTCTGTAGGATACTGACTATTGAAGTTAGATCAGTTTTGTTTATAAGAATACTTAAGATTCACTGTGTCACAAAAGCACACTGATGTGTTTTCATTTTCATTGTGTCCTGTACAGTTAGTACAAGAGTGAATTGGATTTGTTATTTTGATGTTATGGCAGCTGCAGCAGTGTTTGATAATTTACCAAAACCAAAAAAAAGGAAGAAAATAGTAAAGGAAGTTGTGAATGAAACAGTTTTGACTTCATTTGTCTGTGCAATTATCAATATATTGTGTTGTTATGTTTGACAAGGCAACTTGTTTATGGAATATCGCAATATGTCGTGATATATCAAGATATGCAATATATCGTGATATATCGTATCGTGACCAGTGTATCGTGATACGTATCGTATCGCGAAGTCCTTGACGATACCGAGCCCTACTAACGTCCTACTCATACTAAAAAGACCTACTAACGTTATACTCATACTAAAAGCCCTACTAACGTCCTACTCATACTAAAAGCCCTACTAACGTCCTACTCATACTAAAAGCCATACTAACGTCCTACTCGTACTAATTTTGATTTCAATTTGAGTATGTTGTTGTTGTGTATGCTAGTTTGTGTAGGCGAGAAATGCCCGGATGAATAATTACTCCTGGGACGATTTTGTGTATGGATTGTTAGGATACTCTTCCTACTCAACCGCCCCACAATGCATTGAGTCTTTTCAAAATACACAGAAGTTTTTTTTAATTTTTATTCTTTTTTGCTTCTGTATACTTCAGTGTAAACAGTCCGACGAACCTCGCATACACAATGGATGGTTAAGTAGACAGTATGTAGTATATACATGTTGAGTATGTAGGAGGGAGGACGTTAGAAGGGCTTTTAGTATGGAGTATATACATGTTGACTATGTAGGAGGGAGGACGTTAGTAGGACTTTTAGTATATAGTATATACATGTTGACTATGTAGAAGGGAGGACGTTAGTAGAACTTTTCAAACACAGCCCATTTGTTAACACTCTCTCCCCTCTCCTTCCACAGATTGTGTTTAAAAACATGGCATCTCGACCGTACAGCATCTATCCTCACGGACTCACCATAGAGAAGTCGGAAGAGGGAGTCAACTACCCACCTGGAGGTAATACATAATAATAATAATAATAATAATAATAATATTATTAAATAGTAATAAAATAATAATACTAATAACAAATAAATAAATAATAATAATAATGATAATAATAATAATAATAATAATTATACTATACTAATAATATAATAATAATAATAATAATAATAATAATAATAATAATAATAATAATAATAATAATAATAATAATAATAATAATAATAATAATAATAATAATAATAATAATAATTATACTATACTAATAATATAATATAATAATAATAATAATAATAATAATAATAATAATAATAATAATAATAATAATAATAATAATAATAATAATTATACTATACTAATAATATAATAATAATGATAATAATAATAATTATAATTATACTATACTAATAATATAATAATAATAATAATAATAATAATAATAATAATAATAACAACAACAACAATAATAATAACAATAATATTATTCATACATATTAATATACTATTAGTAATACTTATTAGTATAATAATAATAATAATAATAATAATAATAATAATAATAATAATAATAATAATAATAATAATAATAATAATAATAATAATAATAATAATGATAATAATAATAATGATAATAATAATAATAATAATAATAATAATAATAATAATAATAATAATAATAATAATAATAATAATAATAATAATAATAATAATAATAATAATAATAATAATAATAATAATAATAAATACATATCTCCACTTGGTCTAGTAGTGGACTCTGGTTTCAACAAGTAACTAAATAAAATAAGAAACATTTACAAGAATATACTTGAATAATAAATAATAAAAGACGTGTTGTATGATCGAATTTTTTTATTTGATTTGATTAGATTACATTAGATTCACTTTCTTGTCATTACACAGTAACAGGTTACAATGCAGCAAAATATAGGTGGGTCTAACCAGAGTGATAACATCAGTTTGAGCAACATGCATCTATGAATATATGTACAGAATAATATCTGTGCAGCAAATAGATTACAACAGTTCTAAGTCAACAGTGAAGTGCAGAAAGAGAGTGTGAGTGAGCAGTAGGGACTAGGCAGTGTGAGATAGGGATGGGAGCTCTGTAAGCAGCACAATTCAGACACAAGGCCATGTGTGTGCTTTACAGGGGCAAGATTAAAATACATAAAACACATTAGAAAACATTTCAAAGCGAATGAATAGAAGTAGAACATTTAAATAAAATAAAAATTACAGGTTAAAAGGGAAACAAAAAAGTCTTCAGACTCGATTTAAAGGAGCTGAGAGTTGCAGCAGACCTCAAGTTTTCTGGGAGTTTGTTCCAGATATTTGGAGCATAAAAACTAAAAGCTGCCTCTCCTTGTTTAGCAAGGAAATGTTAGTTTTGCCTGGGAGACTGCAGTAGTTAGCCAAACTGATGTGGGAGGGAGTTTGGTGTTCAGGTGGGCTAAGACCAGCCTCTCCAAGCATCTCAAGATGGTGGGTGTGAGTGTGTGTATGAGTGTGTATGTTTCTGTGTGTGTCTCTGTGCATGTCTATGGGGGTGGGAGGGTTGGGTTCTTTTAATTTTCTTCTCTTGATTTTATTAGCTGTTTTTTTTTTGTATTTTTGTATTGTTGTTTGTATTCGTTGTAAGGCACTTTGAGCTACTCTTGAGTATTAAAAGCGGAATATAAATAAAAATTGATTGATTGATTGATTGATTGATTGATTGAGTGCCACAGGTCGGTAGTCATTCAGGCTCTTTGGGGAGCTGTGTTTAAGGACAGGCACTACTGAGGTGGATTTGAAGCACACAGGGACTTTTGCTTGGGCTATAGAGACAGGGGGAAAATCGTGTTTTGGTAAAGGTAGGGGCCAATTTTGCCTAGTGTGAGTGTGCCCTAACATATGTCCTGTGGGAAACACTGTATAGTTTAACCCACTGTCCTTTCAAACACTTCTGTCTATTTCAACTCACTGAACTCAGCAGTGGCTCCTAGGTAAAGACAAACTCCAGCATAGAGCGGCTGAGTGAATGTGGTCTGGACTCTGTGGAGGAGAGTCATGGTTCCAGAGACGCTGTAGAAGGACAGAACACCTGCACTGTGATCCAGGTACACTCCTATTCTGGAGGACTGAGGACCTGAGACGGGAGTATGGACACTGTTGTGCTTAAACACATAACTGTTTGTGAACCAATATAAGGCCCAAGATTTGTCATTGTATCCAAATAAACATCCACCCCCTGCTCTGCTGATATTCTTGTATGCGACTGCTACACTAACTTGCAGGCCTCTCCACTCCACCTCCAAGTAACAACGTCCAGTCAGACTCTCTGTACTCAGGACCTGAGGATATAAAGTGAATCTGTCTGTGTGACTAGGATAAGACTGTGGTTGACCACTGAATGATGCTTTCCTGTTCCCATCAGATAATAACAGCAGTGTGTTTGCTGTGTTTGGATCCAGTGTGATTCCACGTGAATATCTTAAGAAGTCATCTCTGGTCTTGGGCTCTGGTTGAGGCAGTGAAACATCCACTTGAGTCTCTGTCAGTGAGATGTTTGTCCATGTCTCTCTCAGGACGTCCTGTAGCTTCTCTCTGGCTTCTGACACAGCCGCTGTCACGTCCTCAAAGTATCTCAGAGGACGGATGTTGATGCTGGATGAGTGTGTAGATTCACTGAGTGCAGACAGTGAGTGGTAGTCGTGTAGAAACTGGTTGTGATCCTCTGTGTGTGAAACGGGGAAGAACATTTTACTAAATATCTTTAATTAACTTTGAAATTCATTTGAAGAGGTCTTTTAATGCCGCCGTAAAATAGACAACTCTTTTTTGGTGATTTTAAACGGTGAAACTTTTTATATGCATTTGGAAAGCCAGAGTCAAGCATGCACAGTTAGGCATTAGTAGGACTTCCCTAAACACATAACTTGAATCTTTTCTGATCCTCCATTATATCTTATACTCTTCTATTAGAGGGCAGTTGGCATTTCATTTAATTCAAAGTGGTGTTAAAAAAAGTATTAAATATATTAATAGTCCTACATTTGATTTGGAAAATCCTGATAGAGGGGACTAGCTTTTTTCAAACATTTAATAAAATCGCCCTGGAAATGATCCTAAATGCCCCAAAACACATTTCACAGAGAAAAAAACAAAGTGAATTTCTTACCGTATTGTGCCAGCGTCTTCAGCTCAGCGTCTCTCCTCTTCAAATCAGCGATATCCAACTCCAGCTTTTCCTGAAGATCTTTGACTCGACTCACTTCAGTTTCCTGTTGGGATCTGAGCTGCTGCTTCACATCAGACCTTGTTTTCTGGATGAGACGGATCAGCTCGGCGAAGGTCTTCTCACTGTGCTCCACTGCTTTATCAGCAGAGCCATTGATAGCCTCCACCTCCTGTTGGAGAACCTTCACATCTTTCTCTACATCCAGGATTCTCTTCTGGATGTTTAGTCGACTTCCCTCGAGCTCTTTCTGCTTCTCAGTAAATTCTGCTGCAGCTGACACTGTGTCGTGGCCTTTGTGTTCGTCCATTGAACACAGATAACAGATACACTGCTGATCAGTACGGCAGAAAATCTTCATCACCTCATTGTGACGAGAGCAGAGGTTCTCCTGGAGATTCTTGGAGGGCTCCACCAGCTTGTGTTTCTTGAATGGAGGGACATCATAATGAGGCTGGAGGTGTTTCTCACAGTAAGAGGCCATACAGAACAGACAGGACTTGAGGGCTTTCAGTTTTCTCCCAGTGCAGAAATCACAGGCCACATCTTCAGGTCCAGCATAGCAGTGATCAGCAGGAGCAGCTTGGAGTCCAGTCTTCTTCAGTTCCTCCACTAAATCTGCTAACATGGTGTTTTTCAGCAGCACAGGCCTTGTTGTGAATTTCTGCCTACACTGAGGGCAGCTGTAGAGTTGTTTACAATCCTCTTGATCCCAGTGGGTTTTAATACAGTCCATACAGTAGCTGTGTCCACAGGCAAGACCCACCGGATCCTTCAGTAGCTCCAGACATATCGAACAAGAGAAAGTTTCCCGATCCAAAACTCCTACCTGCGCCATTTCTCCTCTCTGTGTCAGTGACTGTGTGAGTTTCACTTCCTTGAAACTGCACCTAGTTTGAGCTGTGTGTGTGTGTGTGTGTGTGTGTGTGTGTGTGTGTGTGTGTGTGTGTGTGTGTGTGTGTGTTTGTGTGTGTGTGTGTGTGTGTGTGTGTGTGTGTGCGTGTCAGCTGATTCTAGTTGGTTACACCCATTGTAAAACTGTAGTTCTAAAGGGGAGGGACCAAGGACAGGTATGTACATGGTGGAGCTGTCTGTCTTTGAAAGCAGGGAGAGGAGAAGGGAGGGGTTAAAATAGACCTACTGTATGCAGAACAAGTTATTCCTCTTCTGAACTAGACTAGATTAGATTCACTTTATTGTCATTACACAGTAACTGGTTACAATGCAACGGAATGTAGGTGGGTCTAACCAGAGTACGCACTGTAGCTTTTAGAGTGTAAGGCTGGTGTGATTCTATTTTTAGTTTGTCCCAAAGGTGATCAACCCACTGCTATTCAATAAGGCTCATTGATTCCTGGAAAACAAAACGTTATTAAAAAAGGAGTAAATGATGCATTTGTTTTTGGGGACTATTTTTAGCTGTGGATTGATACGTTATTGGGTCCCTATAGTGTGTGTTTACGGCCCCGTTATGGCGTATGTGGTATCGACTCATAATAAATGACAGTGGCCCTTGTTTATTCAAAATGTCACCCAGCGCTCGTTAATGTGTTTTCAATATTTGATGTGTTTTTAATTAAGTTCCCACGGCACTGGGGAATATACGCTCACGTCCAAGTTATATCTGGCTACTCAAGGCAATATCTTTTAATAGCATCAATTCACTGTTGTTTTGGGGCTTTATTATTGTTCAATATGTTGAAATTAAAGGTGTAGTGAGTGATTCTGGAGAACACTCGTTAAATTCACTTTCTGTCAAAAAAATCAGTGAATATGGGGCGCTCCGGTGGCACGTAGCGCGTACCATATTGGCTCCGGCCTTCGTTGCAGTGGTCGCTGGTTCAAATCCGACCCGTGGACCTTTACTGCAGGTCATCCCCTCCCCCCTCTCTCTCTCTCTCTTTTTCTCTCTGTCTCCCCATTTCAACTCTGTACTGTCTAATAAAGCTTGGAAATGCCAAAACAAAATCAGTGAATATCTCCTCATGATCCACTACCTGTCTGTACTGTGTGTGCACTGACAAAAATCATGTGTTAATAATACAAATCCTAGGCTCTGTAAACAGGCATATTGCTAGCTCCCAGTTTACAGAGTCTAGGCTGTTTATTTACACCAATGTTTTTCTCTCTTTCAGCGCACACACAGGACAGACAGGTAGTGGATCATGAGGAGATATTCACTGATTTTGACTAAAAGTGATTTTGACAACAAGCGTTCTCCAGAATCACTGACTCCACCTTTTAAGGAAAATATAGAATATGATTACACATACAGCTCCTGAAATAAATTAAGAGACCAGTCTGGATTTTTCTTAAATCTTCATCTCTACATAACTTATTGAAAATGCTCTTTAATGACAAAAAATGTATTTGGAATTTGGTAGAAACGTTGTCAGTAGTTTATATTATAAAACCAAAATGTTCATTCTACTCAAACATATGCCTATAAATAGTTAAAGCGAGAGACACTGAACATTTGGAGTGGTCTCTTAATTTTTTTCCAGAGCTGTATAGTCGCGAGAATATGTCTTTCAGGTTTTTATTTTGTCAAAAGGTGACACTCTTGACATGTAAACAACAGTGACAGGTAGAGACAGGTGGACAGTAAGTGTTATTGGCCGTGGAGCAAAATTGTCGTTTTAATCAAAACGTGTGTATTTTCTTTGTCAAAAGTGTCAGAAAAAGGCTTTTAACCTTCCTCTCGTGTTAGGGTCGCCAGCGACCCGTTTTGGATTTCAAATGCATAAAAGAACCACTTACATTTTGTTTATTGCATCAAGATTTCTTGACTTTGTCAGGAACCTCTATTTCAAAAAAATAAAAAAAAATAAAAATGTTTCACTTAATTATAAAATGCTCTGGTGGAAATTATAACACTGGTGGTGTTAGGGTCGTTTTCGACCCGGTTATAGAATAAGATGTAAAAAACAATAACTAGAGCCAAAACTGAAATCATAAGTGCACTGTCAGCCAACACAATGCCAGTCAGCTCCTCTCCCAATCATGTGAGCTCTGGGGAGGTTCTCATTTTGACTTTTTTTGCCCTCATACCTGCATAAATGCGAAACAAACAGACGGGCATATCCAGACATGTGAGGTCAATTCAGTATAGAGTTGGTGACTTGCAGAGTGCACATCTCCTATTTGCAGTATTCAAAAATGAGGAGATATACAGTGAGCCAAGTTCTGGATCATGTTTTTGGTGAAAATGGCCACCTGATTATAAAAATAAGAGGTGTTAGGTCTGCCGAAGCACTAAGGGCAGAAAGATAATAGTATTGTGCTTTACCTGCAAGAAATATCTCTGCAAAGAACACTAAAAGTGTTGCTCTTTGTCACACATCTGAACACACAACCAAACATATGCACACAGAGACTTTTACTCTGTTTCTTTTACTAGTTTTGGAACTAGTAATTGATTTCGATTGGTTTGATTTGTTGATTGGTTGTTGTTTATTTTACCTTACAAATCTATATTTTGTGTTGTGACTTGTTCTGGTTTTCATTGTGTGTTTGTATAATGCTGAAATAAAAGTTTTTTTGCTGTTTTCTGAAATGAATATATATGGGTCGTAATTGACCAGTAACACCGTAGAAGTTAAAAAGGTCAAAAATATTAATATGAAAAAATAAATAAAACAAATTTAGTTAAGAAATGTGTTCTCATACCCCTCAGTAATAATCAGGTAGCACAACAACCAAATATTTATTTATATGATTCTCTTGAGGTTCATTTTACCATTTTTTTTGTTGAAATTGAGGCGCATACTGACAAAAAAAAGGCCCAGCCTCCTACACCAAAAATATAATAAACAATATTTTCATGGATAAGGGATCCTAACAAGGTAACCAAGAGATGAGAAACAAAAAGGATGATAGATAATTGTTTTTAGTGTTTTTTACAGCTGATTTCAGACACGGGTCGAAACCGACCCGCTAACACCATGGATGGTAGCAGAAAGTTAACACAGGAGGAAGGTT
>CM047516.1:27985616-27988116 GCA_026122265.1 Ammodytes dubius
CAACTAAAACATTACAGTACATGTCATTTAGCAGACACTTTTATCCAAAGCGACTTACAACTGGAGCCACATTCATACACCGATAGCAGCAGCAGCTACCACGCAGGGTGCAAGCTAACTATCAGGCAAGCCCCAACCTCAGCGATTTTTACCAGCATCCAATATAATAAGGATGTGACCACAACTGTAGTAACCAGGAAGTGCCACTGGGGCGGTGGTGCCAAGACCGAGCAGTTTTTCTTTGACTCACTTGTTAGACAGGCCGTTTTCAAAGTCTTATTAAACCTATTTACAGCCTGGGCCACAAAACCATTTTAGTCTGTATGTTTAGGTCATATGCATAACTGAGGCCAGCCCGGATGCTACATCCATATTATTTACTATCTATGCTATCAGGAGACATTTAGGGTTCAGTGTCTCTTTGCTCAGGGACACTTGGACATGTGGCGGGGAGACGGGGGATCGAACCACAGACCCTATAGTTGCAGTATAGGTCCACCACCCTATACACTTAGCCACAACCGCCCTAACACACTCTATAAAGGGAATTCCACTTCAGCAATCCAATCGTTTTCTCTAAACGGTCCTTGTTCACAATCTGTGTGACCGCGCAACGGAAAATGAAGGTGACACGACTTTAATTAAGATGAATTACTTGTTGGGTCTCATGCAGCTTTGTTCTGTAGCATTAAAACTGCAGTGTGTAGAATTTTGGGTTTTATTTCCTAGCAGATTTTGTAGAAAGTAATTATAATATCCATAAGTACATTTAATTTAGTGCATAATAGCTGAAAAAAATGTTTTGAATTATTATTTTTTCCCTTAGAAAGGGTCTCATATATGTCTATATTTCTGCATATTTTGGACCAAGGCCTAGTGCCGCCATCTTGAAAGTGTCATAGTTGGAATGTCATCAGGTGCATTGTTAGAATTGTTCTTGTCCTTGAAGGCCACTGTAGCTTCTGTTATTATTCGAAAGGGGTGGGGTTACCCAGGGAGCGTTGCATTCTAGAACTTTGTAGAACTTACTTGATGATGTCATATTACACAGTGCACCTTTAAAGGTGTAGTCAGTGATTCTGGAGAACGCTTGTTGTTGTCTAAATACATTTTCGTCAAAATCAGTGAATATCTCCTCACGATCCACTACCTCTCAATAGTGTGTGTACTTCAAACTGAAAAAAAAATCAAGGGTAAATATAACATATGTAAAATATATAAAAGTGGGTCCCCCCTTTGATTGCATTCTCTTTGTTTACACACCAGTTTACAGAGTCTAGGCTGTGTATTATGACTGGATTTTTTTTACAGCGCACACACAGTACAGACAGGTAGCAGATTATGAGGAGATATTCACTGATTTTGACACAAAGTGATTTTGACAACAAGCGTTCTCCAGAATCACTTTTTTTTTTTTTTTTTAACCTTTATTTCTACAGGTAAATCCCATTGAGTCCGGAGACTCTTTTGCAAGGGAGACCTGTTCCCATTTACACGTTACCATTCACACACACATTCATACACCGATAGCAGGCTAACTATCGACATTCACACGAGGCAAGGTGGGTGAAGTGTCTTGCCCAAGGACACAACAACCATGACACAGGTGGCAGGGCGGGGATCGAACCTCCAACCCTTTGATCATCAGCCGACCCGCTCAACCAACTGAGCCACAGTCGCCCCAAATCACTGACTGCACCTTTAAGAGAGGCTTGATGTTGTGGTTGATTAATTAAAAAGCATTTTATTAACAGACACTAACAAAGTATTGAAAGCCTGCCGGAAACATTTCAATCCACACACACACACACACACACACACACACACACACACACACACACACACAACACACACACACACACACACACAGACACACACACACACACACACACACACACACACACCACACACACACACACACACACACACACACACACACACACACACACACACACACACACACTCGGTCGGCCTATTAGTTCTAACAAATGGGATATCGACTGACTCAAATCGGTCATTTGACTGTGGGCGGATCGTATAATTTCATTGTAGGAGTGTGTGTGTGTGTGTGTGTGTGTGTGTGAGATCGGTGTGTGTGTGTGTGTGTGTGTGTGGTGATGACTGTGTGTGTATGGTGTGGTGTTGTGGGTGAGACTGTGTGTGTGTGTGTGTGTGTGTGTGTGTGTGTGTGTGTGTGTGTGTGTGAGACTGTGTGTGTGGTGTGTGTGTGTGTGTGTGTGTGTGTGTGTGTGTGTGTGTGTGAGACGTATGTGTGTGTGTGTGTGTGTGTGTGTGTGTGTGTGTGTGTGTGCGTGTGAGAGAGTACGTGTGTGTGTGTGTGTGTGTGTGAGAGACTGTGTGTGTGTGTGTGTGTGTGTGTGAGACTGTGTGTGTGTGTGTGTGTGTGTGTGTGTGGTGTGTGTTGTGTGTGAGACCGTATGTGTGGTGTGTGTGTGTGTGTGTATTGTGTGTGTTTCGTAAATTTCATTGTAGAGTGTAT
>CM047516.1:28013116-28015616 GCA_026122265.1 Ammodytes dubius
AATGTCGATAGTTAGCCTGCTATCGGTGTATGAATGTGTGTGTGAATGGTAACGTGGGGAAGGAAAACAGGTCTCCCTTGTAAAAGAGTCTTCGGTCTCAATGGGATTTACCTGTAGAAATAAAGGTTAAAAAAAAAAAAAAAAAAAATTTGGAGTGGTCTCTTAATTTTTTTTCCAGAGCTGAAAAATAGCTCAATATCATGAGAGTCTGTGGAATTTTTGCTCTACATTTTTTTTTAACAGTGTCAATAATTTATTTTCCCTCAGTTTTTTTGTCAGGAGAGCAAGGGGGGCTACTCACACAACAGGAGTCCGATATGCAGTACAGGTCCTGGGGGCATTTTCCCCATATTTGTAAAATGCCCACGTAGTATGGATGGGATAAGGTTGAAACGAGAAGCTAAAGAGAAGGCCTTTAAAATGTGTCTTAGCTTTGTTATGAGGTTGGAAAGCTGGATGGATGGATGGATGGATAGATGGATGGATGGATGGATGGATGGATGGATGGATGGATGGATGGATGGATGGATGGATGGATGGATGGATGGATGGATGGATGGATGGATGGATGGATGGATGGATGGATGGATGGATGGATGGATGGATGGATGGATAGATAGATAGATAGATAGATAGATAGATAGATAGATAGATAGATAGATAGATAGATAGATAGATAGATAGATAGATAGATAGATAGATAGATAGATAGATAGATAGATAGATAGATAGATAGATAGATAGATAGATAGATAGATAGATAGATAGATAGATAGATAGATAGATAGATAGATGGATGGATGGATGGACGGATGGATGGATGGATGGATGGGTGGTTAGGTGGATGGATGGATAAGTAGATGGATGGTTGGATGGATAGTGAGTGAGTGAGTGAGTGAGTGAGTGAGTGAGTGAGTGAGTGAGTGAGTGAGTGAGTGAGTGAGTGAGTGTCTGTCTGTGAATGAGTGAGACAGAGAGACAGATGTGAGGGGGTTGTGTGTGATGTCTGTATTGATTGTTGAGCTACTGTATTATTGGATTACCAGGACAGAGCAAATTGCAATTGGTTAATTCTTCCACCCCACACACACACACACACACACACACACACACACACACACACACACACACACACACACACACACACACACACACACCACACACACACACACACACACACACACACACACACACACACACACACACACACACACACACCCACTAATGCGTAATTGTATTAAACAGCATCTGGAGATGAGACACAAAATGCAACATGTAAACAAAAAAGACCAATTAGTTAACACGCTCTTGACACACACACACACACACACCACACACACACACACACACACACACACACACACACACACACACACACACACACACACACACACACACACACACACACACACACACACACACACACACACACACAAAGCTTAACAGGCTCAAGATGTACGTGTTATCATTAAGGTCATCCCAAGCCAATCGCTAAAATGGTGGATCGATAGTCAACCAGTTAAAGGAATACTTCACCCATACGGAACCAGCGTTCTATCATTATAAAATAACTATTATAATATAATGAATGAGGTTTTTCTTCCCTCAGTCTTCCCTCAGTCTTCCCTTGGCCCAGCTGTCCTGTTATTCCTGACCCTTACTGTGATGTCACAAGAAGGAAACTGTAGGGTTAGACAGTGAGACCATAAAACAGTCTTTCTGCCTTTTCTCAGGCTAGGATGATCCGATTTCATTTTTTTTTGCACATTTATACTACATAGGATCTCATAGTTCAATACACCTTCATATTCCAACCGGTGAAGTAGGCCTTTAAGTTAATCCCTTCTCAGATAATTTCTACGTTTTAACTCATTTAAAGTAAGGCCTGCTGTCAGAAACAACCGCAGCACTAAATTATAGTCCTGTAGCCATCACCTAATGTGTTGGGAGAACGTGAAATGAATAGATACACACACATACATTCACGCACACACACACACACACACACACACACACACACACACACACACACACACACACACACACACATTCATGCACGCAAACACACACACACATTCACGCACGCACGCAAACACACACACACACACACACCACACACACACACACACACACACACACACACACACACACACATTCACGCACACACACACACACTCTCACACACACACAAAAGCATGAGGTTTCACTTTAAGCTATATTGTGCGTAACTTTTTCGTATAATTAAATGTCGGTTACATTCAAGCCATCGCCAAACGAGTTGACACAAAGTTGATTAAGCCTATCAGCTCCACAAAACTCTCTCTGTATTTCTCAGTATGGCAGCGTTTACAAACTGTTGCCCCCCCACCCCCACCACTGGCACAGGAGCTCAAGAAAAATCCCCAAGAAATGTTTCAGTTGTTGATTCTACTGCTAAGAAAAAAACCTGGACGTACAGCAGAAGGTATAAAATCCATGCGCCATCACTGAAGGCTTTACC
>CM047516.1:28038116-28048116 GCA_026122265.1 Ammodytes dubius
ACACACAGAGGATCACAACCAGTTTCTACACGACTACCGCTCACTGTCTGCACTCAGTGAATCTACACACTCATCCAGCATCAACATCCGTCCTCTGAGATACTTTGAGGACGTGACAGCGGCTGTGTCAGAAGCCAGAGAGAAGCTACAGGACGTCCTGAGAGAGACATGGACAAACATCTCACTGACAGAGACTCAAGTGGATGTTTTACTGCCTCAACCAGAGCCCAAGACCAGAGCTGACTTCTTAAGATATTCACGTGGAATCACACTGGATCCAAACACAACAAACACATGGCTGTTATTATCTGATGGGAACAGGAAAGCAACAAACATGGGTAAACAACAGTCTTATCCTAGTCACACAGACAGATTCACTGATTATCGTCAGGTCCTGAGTACAGAGAGTCTGACTGGACGTTGTTACTTGGAGGTGGGGTGGAGAGGCAAAGAAGTTGGTGTAGCAGTCGCATACAAGAATATCAGCAGAGCAGGGGGTGACTGTTTTTTGGGAAACAATGACACATCTTGGGCCTTATATTGGTTCACAAACAGGTATGAGTTTAGGCACAACAATGTCCAAACTGCCGTCTCAGGTCCTCAGTCCTCCAGAATAGGAGTGTACCTGGATCACAGTGCAGGTGTTCTGTCCTTCTACAGCGTCTCTGAAACCATGACTCTCCTCCACAGAGTCCAGACCACATTCACTCAGCCGCTCTACGCTGGAATTTATCTTTGGTATACAGGAGACACTGCTGAGTTCAGTGAATTGAAATAGACATAAGTGTTTGAAAGGACAGTGGGTTAAACTATACAGTGTGACTGAGTGGAAAGGAAAACAGGTCTCCCTTGCAAAAGAGTCTTCGGTCTCAATGGGATTTACCTGTATAAATAAAGGATAAAAAAAATAAAAATAAAAATAAATAAAAAAGCCTAGCGGTCCGCTTTGCAAATGCATATAGAAAGCTTCCCGTTAAAATCACCCAAAAAAAGAATTGTCTATTTTACCGTGGCATTAAAAGAACCCTTCAAATTAATTACAAGGGCAATTAAAGATATTTAGTAAAATGTTCTTCCCTGTTTCACACACAGAGGATCACAACCAGTTTCTACACGACTACCGCTCACTGTCTGCACTCAGTGAATCTACACACTCATCCAGCATCAACATCCGTCCTCTGAGATACTTTGAGGACGTGACAGCGCCTGTGTCAGAAGCCAGAGAGAAGCTACAGGTCGTCCTGAGAAAGGCATGGACAAACATCTCACTGACAGAGACTCAAGTGGATGTTTTACTGCCTCAACCAGAGCCCAAGACCAGAGCTGACTTCTTAAGCTATTCACATGGAATCACACTGGATCCAAACACAGCAGACACATGGCTGTTATTATCTGATGGGAACAGGAAAGCAACAAACATGTATCAACAACAGTCTTATCCTAGACACACAGAGAGATTTACTGGTGGTTATCAGGTCCTGAGTACAGAGAGTCTGACTGGACGTTGTTACTTGGAGGTGGAGAGGAGAGGCAATGCAGTTAGTGTAGCAGTCGCATACAAGAATATCATCAGAGCAGGGGATGGATGTGAATTTGGAGACAATGACAAATCTTGGGCCTTATATAGGTTCACAAACATGTATGAGTTTAAGCACAACAGTGTCCGTACTCTCGTCTCAGGTCCTCAGTCCTCCAGAATAGGAGTGTACCTGGATCACAGTGCAGGTGTTCTGTCCTTCTACAGCGTCTCTGAAACCATGACTCTCCTCCACAGAGTCCAGACCACATTCACTCAGCCGCTCTATGCTGGAGTTGGTCTTTGGGGTATAGGAGCCACTGTTGAGTTCAGTGAATTGAAATAGACAGAAGTGTTTGAAAGGACAGTGGGTTAAACTATACAGTGTTTCCCACAGGACATATGTGAGGGCGCACTCACACTAGGTAAAATTGCCCCGTACCTTTACCTAAACACGATTGCCCTGACCAGCATTTCCACCATGTCTGTAGAGTAATGGGTTAGAAGAAATAGTTCTACATGGTGTGAAAAGGGTTAAAAATATGAATACATGTGATGCACCAGTAACAAGTGTAAAAGAAGGTTTAATTAGATAACAGTAGACACCCCTTTATTTTTTGTTTTTTACTAAATAATCTATTTGACATTGTCAGCTTTCTCTATAATGACTCACCAAGCCACTAGAGGGCGCTCAGAACACAGAGGATCATTAATACCACGGGGGCACGGCACCACAGAATAAATCCTGCGACCGAGACTAATGAAAGTTTTGCTTCGTGTCTCTTGTTTGTCAAACAACAGGTGGGTTAATATTCCTCCACAATGCACACACACACACACAGCATACTTTGAAGAGTAAAGCCCCTATCTCACTGGGCTGCGACTTTTTGCGACAAGTTGGAGAATGCATTCGCGAAAGAGTCTCTAAACTGTCTCCAAACGTTCGCGGAGGTCTCAATTTTGCACTTAATTAAATGTACTTATGGATATTATAATTACTTTCTACAAAATCTGCTAGGAAATAAAACCTAAAATTCTACACACTGCAGCTTTAATCTAGTGCAGCTAGTGGGTTCTTACCAGCTTTCTGCTGACATTGGGTTCATGAAGCCGTGAGTTTCACCTCGGCACGGGTTAGCCGCTTACAGTTGGTTTACTAAACGTGGGTTTGTAATATGTGTTTAGGGATTTAAACTATGTATGATTGTATATAAATATAGATATATGCATTGTATAAATATATAAAATATAAATGTATGAATAGATCGTAAATGTCAAATATAGTATCACCAATTGTATAGATAGATTGTATAGAGATTATATGTAATACAAGAAGCGAATATAATAAATATATTTTTTTTTTTACTATGGAAAAGGGGTAGGATTAAATAAGTGTATACTTCTTCCTGCTCCTTTTCAGGCATATCACATCAATACAGATTTTTATTTTTTTTTTAATTTGTGAAGTCATTTAAACATACATTTTGTTTATTGTATTTTTATGGTTTTCATTTTGTTTTGTATTGTTTTTGATATGTCTGAAATAAAATAAAAAATTAAATGAAAATGATTGGTCAAGTGACTAGTGTTGTAATGCTATGCTGAGGCCCGTGAGTGTGAGGACAATGCAAGGGTGTGACGCCCGTACCGTAGCTAAACAGCTGAATGGGATATGTCATTGTGTCCGAACGTAGACCTATTAAAGGTGCATTCTGTAGTGTTAAGTTGTTTTTGATGAATGAACAGAAGTTAAACTTATTGTTATGTTTAAAGCAAAAAATAAAGTACTGCCAGCAAATCTTCAAAATCTGTTTAACCTTATAGAAAATGAAGGAAGAAGAAAAGGACACTTTAAGCATCAAGTTGCAAGGACAACAGCAAAACAAATGTGTACTTCAGTGGTAGGAGTGAAAGTATGGAATTCTCTGCAACGTGAACTACAGAAATGTACAAATATATTTCAGTTTAAAAAACGATTTAAAGAGAAAACAATTAATTTGTATGAGCACTTATAGAAATGAATGATTTCTATATTGATGGTTGTGATCATGGTTTGCTTTGTTTTGGAATCAGTTTCAGATTGATGTTTTGGTTTCTATTTTGTTTCATTTATTATCGTCATGCACTGACATGACATGTAGAGTGTTTTTTTTGTTTTTTTTGTTTTGAGGGGGCAGGAAATATAAGATATTCTTCACCCTGCCTCCTTTTCGTCATGGTTTTATGGATTGTACATGTGAGAATGTTGAAATGAGTTTTGTTGGAAGACACCCATGGAAGAAATAAATATAAATCAATCAATCAATCAATAAATAACAGCTAAATTAGTGCACTGTTTGTATTTTTCTTTTGATAACATTGTGTACTGAGTGAATTAGTTTAACTTAGACCAAAATAGTAACCTAATAAGAAATGACTTTTAAGTGTCAAGTAAAATGTTGAATATATTATTCCAAGGGTTTTTGTAGTGTGTTAAATAGAGTTCCTGTGTAAATGTTATTTGATAAAAGGGACATTTCAAACAATAATACAGAGTAGCTAGATGCATTTACTTATCTTTGATATGTTTATACTGTTGTAATATATCTATTTTGGAATAGTAAAAGTGACAAAGATGTGGATTGTTTGATTTTATGTTGTCATACAGTGGAGTTACATATCTCTGAAGTCAAACGTTTATATCAGTGGTCATGTGCCAGTTAAATGTTATGTGTAGGCCTATAAAGTAAAATTCTGGATGTTTTGAAGAAATAAATGTCCTGGTGCAGAATAAATCCTGCGATCGAGACTAGTGAAAGTTTTGCTTTGTGTCTCTTGTTTCTCAAACAACAGCAACATGATTTATATCACACCCTCTTGGCTACCACCAAGTCAAGGGGGCAACAGTAGCCCAAGCGAAAGTCCCTGCTAGCTTCAAATCCACCTCAGTAGTGCCTGTCCTTAAAGACCTACTTCACCAGTTGGAATATGAAGGTGTATTGAACTCGGAGATCCTATGTAGTATAAATGTGCAAAAAAAATGAAATCGGTTCATCCTAGCCTGAGAAAAGGCAGAAAGAGTGTTTTATGGTCTCACTGTCTAACCCTACATTTTCCTTCTTGTGACATCACAGTAAGGGTCAGGATTAACAGTACAGCTGGGCCAAGGGAAGACTTAGGGAAGACTGAGGAAAGATAAAACATCATTCATTATATTATAATAGTGATTTTATAATGATATAACGCTGGTTCCGTATGGGTGAAGTATTCCTTTAAACACAGCTACCCAAAGAGCCTGAATGACTACCGACCTGTGGCACTCACTTCCACCATCATGAGACGCTTGGAGAGGCTGGTCTTAGCCCACCTGGAAACCAAACTCCCTCCCACACTAGACCCCTATCAGTTTGCCTACTTTGGACAATGCCATCACCACAGTACTACACCAAGCCCTTTGGATGGATGGATGGATGGATGGATGGATGGATGGATGGATGGATGGATGGATGGATGGATGGATGGATGGATGGATGGATGGATGGATGGATGGATGGATGGATGGATGGATGGATGGATGGATGGATGGATGGATGGATGGATGGATGGATAGATAGATAGATAGATAGATAGATAGATAGATAGATAGATAGATAGATAGATAGATAGATAGATAGATAGATAGATAGATAGATAGATAGATAGATAGATAGATAGATAGATAGATAGACATTTTGAATAAACAAGGGCCACTGTCATTTATTATGAGTCGATACCACATACGCCATAACGGGGCCGTAAACACACACAAGGGACCCAATAACGTATCAATCCACAGCTAAAAATAGTCCCAAAAACAAATGCATCATTTACTCCTTTTTTAATAACGTTTTGTTTTCCAGGAATCAATGAGCCTTATTGAATAGCAGTGGGTTGATCACCATTGGGACAAACTAAAAATAGAATGACACCAGCCTTATACTCTAAAAGCTACAGTGCGTATACTCTGGTTAGACCCACCTACATTCCGTTGCATTGTAACCAGTTACTGTGTAATGACAATAAAGTGAATCTAATCTAGTCTAGTTCAGAAGAGGAATAACTTGTTCTGCATACAGTAGGTCTATTTTAACTCCTCCCTTCTCCTCTCCCTGCTTTTAAACAGACAGCTCCACCATGTACATACCTGTCCTTGGTCCCTGCCCTTTAGAACTACAGTTTTACAATGGGTGTAACCAACTAGAATCAGCTGACACGCCCCATTCACTGCATGCACACACACACACACACACACACACACACACACACACACACACACACACACACACACACACACACACACACACACACACACACACACACACACACACACACACACACACACACACACACACACACACACACACACCCGCCCACACACACAGCTCAAACTAGGTGCAGTTTCGAGGAAGTGAAACTCACACAGTCACTGACACAGAGAGGAGAAATGGCGCAGGCAGGAGTTTTGGATCGGGAAACTTTCTCTTGTTCGATATGTCTGGAGCTACTGAAGGATCCGGTGGGTCTTGCCTGTGGACACAGCTACTGTATGGACTGTATTAAAACCCACTGGGATCAAGAGGATTGTAAACAACTCTACAGCTGCCCTCAGTGTAGGCAGAAATTCACAACAAGGCCTGTGCTGCTGAAAAACACCATGTTAGCAGATTTAGTGGAGGAACTGAAGAAGACTGGACTCCAAGCTGCTCCTGCTGATCACTGCTATGCTGGACATGAAGATGTGGCCTGTGATTTCTGCACGGGGAGAAAACTGAAAGCCCTCAAGTCCTGTCTACAGTGTCTGGCCTCTTACTGTGAGAAACACCTCCAGCCTCACTACGAATCACCGACATTCAAGAAACACAAGCTGGTGGAGCCCTCCAAGAATCTCCAGGAGAACCTCTGCTCTCGTCACAATGAGGTAATGAAGATTTTCTGCCGTACTGATCAGCAGTGTATCTGTTATCTGTGTTTAATGGACGAACACAAAGGCCACAACACAGTGTCAGCTGCAGCAGAACGCACTGAGAGGCAGAAAGAGCTCGAGGGGAGTCGACTAAACATCCAGAAGAGAATCCTGGACGTAGAGAAAGATGTGAAGGTTCTCCAACAGGAGGTGGAGGCTATCAATGGCTCTGCTGATAAAGCAGTGGAGCACAGTGAGAAGACCTTCGCCGAGCTGATCCGTCTCATCCAGAAAACAAGCTCTGATGTGAAGCAGCAGCTCAGATCCCAACAGGAAACTGAAGTGAGTCGAGTCAAAGATCTTCAGGAAAAGCTGGAGTTGGATATCGCTGATTTGAAGAGGAGAGACGCTGAGCTGAAGACGCTGGCACACTACGGTACGAAATTCACTTCTTGTTTTTTTTCTGTGTGAAATGTGTTTTGGGGTATTATGGATCATTTCCAGGGCGATTTTATTAAATGTTTGAAAATACCTTGTCCCCTCTATCAGGATTTTCCAAATCAAATGTAAGACTATTAATATATTAAATACTTTTTTTAACACCACTTTGAATGATATGTAATGCCAACTGCCCTCCAATAGAAGTTTATACGATATAATGGAGGAGCAGTATAGATTGAAGTTGTGTGTTTAGGAAAGTCCTGCTAATTTGGGGCGACTGTGGCTCAGGTGGTAGAGCGGGTCGGCTGATGATCAAAGGGTTGGAGGTTCGATCCCTGCCCTGCCACCTGTGTCATGGTTGTTGTGTCCTTGGGCAAGACACTTCACCCACCTTGCCTCGTGTGAATGTCGATAGTTAGCCTGCTATCGGTGTGTGTGTGTGAATGGTAACGTGGGAAAGGAAAACAGGTCTCCCTTGCAAAATAGTCTTCGGTCTCAATGGGATTTACCTGTATAAATAAAGGTTAAAAAAATAAATTAAAAAAAGCCTAGCGGTCCGCTTTGCAAATGCATATAAAAAGCTAACCATTAAAATCACCAAAAAAAGAGTTGTCTATTTTACGGCGGCATTAAAAGACCCTTTCAAATGAATTTCAGAGGCAATTAAAGATATTTCGTAAAATGTTCTTCCCTGTTTCACACACAGAGGATTACAACCAGTTTCTACACGACCACCGCTCACTGTCTGCACTCAGTGAATCTACACACTCATCCAGCATTAACATCCGTCCTCTGAGATACTTTGAGGACGTGACAGCGGCTGTGTCAGAAGCCAGAGAGAAGCTACAGGACGTCCTGAGAGAGACATGGACAAACATCTCACTGACAGAGACTCAAGTGGATGTTTCACTGCCTCAACCAGAGCCCAAGATCAGAGCTGACTTCTTAAGATATTCACATGGAATCACACTGGATCCAAAAACAGCATATCCATATCTGTTATTATCTGATGGGAACAGGAAAGCAACAAGAATGGGTGAACCACAGTCTTATCCTAGTCACACAGACATATTCACTGGTGCTTTTCAGGTCCTGAGTACAGAGAGTCTGACTGGACGTTGGTACTGGGAGGTGGAGTGGAGAGGCAAACAAGTTGGAGTAGCAGTCGCATACAAGAATATCAGCAGAGCAGGGGATGGATGTGAATTTGGATTCAATGACAAATCTTGGGCCTTATATTGTAACACAGACGGGTATGAGTTCATGCACAACAGAGTCGGTACTCCCGCCCCAGGTCCTCAGTCCTCCAGAATAGGAGTGTACCTGGATCACAGTGCAGGTGTTCTGTCCTTCTACAGCGTCTCTGAAACCATGACTCTCCTCCACAGAGTCCAGACCACATTCACTCAGCCGCTCTATGCTGGAGTTGGTGTTTGGTATAAAGGAGACACTGCTGAGTTCAGTGAATTGAAATAGACAGAAGTGTTTGAAAGGACAGTGGGTTAAACTATACAGTGTTTCCCACAGGACATATGTTAGGGCGCACTCACACTAGGCAAAGTTGGCCCGTACCTTTACCGAAACACGATTGCCCTGACCAGCATTTCCACCATGTCTGTAGAGTAATGGGTTAGAAAAAGTAGTTCTACATGGTGTGAAAAGGGTTAAAAATATGAATACATGTGAGCTGTAATGCTTGATTAAAATTCATATTGCACATGTTTTAAGAAGAAAAAAATAATTGTAATAAACATAATCTGATAACAAATGTATAGCCTTAGCACTGATTTCCTCTTAAACCTATATGACTGACTATATTCTTCATTCAGTGTGCACCATAGAGAAGGGGTAGCCTACATGTTTAGTCTATTTTTCTCAGTTATTTGTGCAGGGTAATGAAAGGCAGAGTTTGCAACTGAAACTTGGATTAGCATACAGAAATAAAATACGATCAGCTGGTTTTCAGTAGACAGCTGTCAGTTTGGCCGCGGCGCATTGAATCTATAAAGATCGTCAACACACATAGGAAGAATAAAATCATTTAGATGTTGACAGATGCGGGCAACCGTTAGTGTCAATGGCTGGATAGATAGATAGATAGATAGATAGATAGATAGATAGATAGATAGATAGATAGATAGATAGATAGATAGATAGATAGATAGATAGATAGATAGATAGATAGATAGATAGATAGATAGATAGATAGATAGATAGATAGATAGATAGATAGATAGATAGATAGATAGATAGATAGATAGATGGGAGAGAAAGAGAGAGATAGATGGGAGAGAAAGAGAGAGATAGAGGGAGGGAGGGAGGGAGGGAAAGAGAGAGAAATAGAGAGGGAAGGAGAGAGAGAGAGAGAGAGAGAGAGAGAGAGAGAGAGAGAGAGAGAGAGAGAGAGAGAGAGAGAGAGCATCTAACCTTTGCATCAGTGTCGGTGGATGAGTGTGTGTCCGTTGAAGGAGAGATAGATGAAATAGCAGCACACACAGTATGGTAAGAATGCAGCCTGTATGTACAGTAAGAATCAACTGTTGTTTTGTTTGTTTGTGGGCCTTATTCTTTAGACTCTTATACGTGGATTTCTCTTCAATCTTCATCTCTACATTACTTATTGAAAAATGCTCTTAATGACAAAACAATTTATTGGAATTTGGTAGAAATGCTGTCAGTCAGTAGTTTATATTATAAAAACCAAAATGTTCATTCTACTCAAACATATGCCTATATAGAGTAAAACGAGAGACACTGAACATTTAATCTTCACCACTGTGTAAATGTTTCAATTGTTTTTCTCTTCACCTGTTGTTGTGTATTTGATGTATTTGCGTTGAATATTGTTTTGATGTATTGTTGTTTTTCCTTTGAATTTGTTTGAACTCGACGTCATTGTAAATGAGGGTCACCCCCTCAATTGGTCTCTCGAGGATAAATAAAAGTTAAATGAAATTTGGAGTGGTCTCTTTTGAATTTTTTCCAGAGCTGTATTTATTTGTTCTCTAGGAGTAAGTAACAGGCTTATGGGGATGCTGAATGTATTTTACATGTAATTGCATGTTTTATACGGTTCTATCAATGATTTATGATGCATTGCCTATTGTGGTATCAACTAACGC
>CM047516.1:28078116-28080616 GCA_026122265.1 Ammodytes dubius
CTCATGTTAACTTTGACCAATCAGAAATCATACACACCAGCTTTAAGACCTATTATATATAGGGGTTATAACAGCTGTCACACATTGAAACACTGTCATCACCGCTTTAGTTTCAACTATAAAACTTACTTTGTACTTTATTATTTTTCTTCTGACAGCTTCACTGTAGCAAGGCATTAGTCAGCACTGTGCAGATTAGTTATTAACGGAAACACACACACACACACAGACAGACACAGAGACAGACAGACACACAGACACAGAGACAGACAGACAGACAGACAGACAGACAGACAGACAGACAGACAGACAGACAGACAGACAGACAGACAGACAGACAGACAGACAGACAGACAGGCAGACACAGAGACAGACAGACAGACAGACAGGCAGGCAGGCAGACACAGCACACACACACACACACACCCACCTACCCACACACGCACACACACACACACACACACCCACTTACCCACACACACACACACACACACACTCACTGTATGAATGCACGCGTCAGCACCGTACATTAGTTATTGTCTGGAACACCTTTACACACTCAGTGGTTTGTCTTGAAATATGTTGTTCTTTAAAAGTACATGAGCGGCTCTGCTGGAGCATGTGATTGTGTCTACAGCTGAAATACATTTAATCAACAGAAGGCTCCAGTGGTGTAGTGGATAGAGTGCGTACCATATCGGCTCTGGCCTTCGTTGCAGTGGTCGCGGGTTCAAATCCGACCCGTGGACCTTTACTGCAGGTCATCCCCCCTCTCTCTCTCTCTCTCTCTCCCCCTCTCTCTCTCTCTCTCTCTATCTCTCCCCATTTCAACTCTGTACTGTCTAATAAAGCTTGACAATGCCCAAAAAATAATCTTAAAATAAATTATATAATATTTAATATGGAGCACTGCAAATGACTTCTTTTATCAATTATAATATTGGGGCGACTGTGTCTCAGGTGGTAGAGCGGGTCGGCTGATGATCAAAGGGTTGGTGGTTCGATCCCCGCCCTGCCACCTGTGTCATGGTTGGTGTGTCCTTGGGCAAGACACTTCACCCACCTTGTGCCTTGTGTGAATGTCGATAGTTAGCCTGCTGCTATCGGTGTATGAATGTGTGTGTGAATGGTAACATGTAAATGGGAACAGGTCTCCCTTGCAAAAGAGTCTCCGGTCTCAATGGGATTTACCTGTATAAATAAATGTTAATAAAAAGAAATATAAGAATATTATTGGTTTTTATACTCCCTGGCTTAACAAAAATGGGGTTTTTAAAAAGCGCTAAATGAAATACAATTCCCTGCTACACACATGCACATACAGGTGAAACTCGAAAAATTAGAATATCATGCAAAAGTTAATTAATTTCAGTAATTCAACTTAAAAGGTGAAACTAATATATTATATAGACTCATTACATGCAAAGTAGTGAGATATCTCAAGCCTTTATTTGTTATACTTTTGATTATTATAGCTAACAGCTTATGAAAACCCCAAATTCAAAATCTCAGAAAATTTGAATATCACATGAAATCAATAAAGAAGGGATTTTAAATACAGAAATGTCAGCCCTCTACAAAGTATAATCATCCATATGTACTCAGTACTTGGTTTGGGGCCCCCTAACCCTTTTTGAATGAATTCTTGCTTCAATTCCAATTTATTTTCCATGATATTCTAATATTACGAGTATCACCTGTATATATCAAGTCAAGTTGAATTCCGACAGAGGCCAATTTGTGGTGAAGTGGCAGGTCAAGTCTAACACACTTCATAAATGATGACTTTCAATTGAAGATCCTTTTCGTACACAGACGTGGGCATATTTACCACACGGGAGATACTATCGGCTGACTCAATCAATAGAGCAGGATTTAGTGGCCCCAGGCTGTGTCTTGCAATTGGTAAGGCTGTCTCTCTTTCTCTATCCCCTCTCTTTCTCTGTGTGTGTCTGTCTCTCTCTCTCTCTCTCTCTCTCTCTCTCTCTCTCTCTCTCTCTCTCTCTCTCTCTGTGTCTCTCTCTGTGTCTCTTTCTCTCTGTGTGTGTGTGTGTGTGTCTCTTTCTCTCTGTCTCTGTCTCTGTGTGCGTCTTTTGTCTCTCTCTGTCTCTCTATGTCTGTGAGTGCGTCTTCTCTCTCTCCCTCTCTCTCTCTGTCTCTCTCTCACTCACTCTCTCTCTCTCCCTCCCTCTCTCTCTCTCTCTTTCTCTCCCTCTCTCTATTTATATTAACTTATGAAACATACACTACATCCCAAATCAAATAGCAATATCCATCATAAAAATCGCAATTACATATTAAACCCAAATCAAATAAAGCCATATATATATTCAATATAAATTACACAAAGCATTCGTCTATTTGTCATCAAAGCAGGATATAAAACAAAGGCCTGGTTCACTGATATGTTTGCAGACGTACCACATGTAAACAAACCTTTATAAAATCAGGAAATCTTCTCTCTCTCTACCTCTCACTCACCCCCCTCTCTCTCTCTCTC
>CM047516.1:28090616-28095616 GCA_026122265.1 Ammodytes dubius
TTTATTTTTTTATTTTATTCATGCAGTCTGCTTTTATATGCTTTTTTATAACTATTCATATTAGTTATATTTTTTTATTCTTATTTTATTCATTTCTATCCTATGTATTTTTTTAATTTAATTTAATTTTTCATGTTTTTATTAATCACTATAAAGAGCTTTTATTTATTTTATCTCTTTATTTTGAATAGTTTTAGTTTTCTCACTCAATATGTCTCCGTGGGGTGCTGTGACCAAACGGGGACTTTGGCTTGATGCAGTGGAGCAATAACGTTGAAAGGGTTATACTGATGAGAAAAGAGACATTCCAGTGTGCCCTGCGTACAATTTAAATTTTTTAAGATAATTTTTTGGCAGTAGCTACCATAGTACTCTCATTTTCTTTAAAGATAATTTGTTGGGCATTTTCAAGCTTTATTAGACAGTACAGAGTTGAAATGGGGAGACAGAGACAGAGACAGAGAGAGAGAGAGAGAGAGAGAGAGAGAGAGAGAGAGAGAGGGGGGATGACCTGCAGTAAAGGTCCACGGGTCGGATTTGAACCAGCGACCACTGCAAAGAAGACCGGACCGATATGATACACGCTCTATCCACTACACCACCAGAGCTCCCACCCTGTGTACAATTTACTAAATTGACTTACATACTTATAAGCAGAAAAAAAAGGAACGCTTCTTTTGTTGGTGGTCGGTGAAAAAAAAACATTCCTCTGACTTTTTTCTGTTTCATAAATTGTAACTATATGTGTTTTGTCATTTATTTTCTATTTTAAAGTAGCTATGAGGAACTTTTGAAATATTTCTAAAACAGTCTAATTTTATCTCTGATGATGATAAATGACATACAACAGCAAACGAGACCATCAGTGCAAAGAATGCTATTTTTATATAGTTTTTCTTAATGCCTTTGTCATGGGTATACGCTCACCCAGGAACAACAGCTGGCGTTGTAAAAACACTACCGCTTTTGTCCGAACTGCTGCCATCAGTGTATGAATGTGTGTGTGAATGTACAGAAATGTATGTAAAATGTACCATATAAAAATGTGCTGCGTAACGTGTGTGTATTTCCCATAAATGCCCTAAAAGGTTCACAGTGTAAACGGAATTGGCTTGTGATTATTTAAATGTTTTATCAGTTTATCTTTCATTTTCTTGTTTTTTGTAAAACAACAGAATCTGGCAGTGTGTGTTTGTCCCCGTTATCAGTTGGTAAACATCAGAGGAAACATCTGCTCAGGAGTCGGACTGACCGATAGTTCTGCTCATTTGCATATTTTAGAATGTGTTTTTTTAAAATTGACCGAAGCGAAAATTACTGAACCAGATAGATAGATAGATAGATAGATAGATAGATAGATAGATAGATAGATAGATAGAGAGATAGATAGAGAGAGAGAGAGAGATGGGTGGATGGATGGATGGATAGATGGATAGATGGATAGATAGATAGATAGATAGGTGGATGGGTAGATGGACGGACAGAAAGACGGATAGACAGATAGACAGATAGATAGATAGATAGACAGATAGACAGATAGATAGATAGATAGATAGATAGATAGATAGATAGATAGATAGATAGATAGATAGATAGATAGATAGATAGATAGATAGATAGATAGATAGACAGATAGACAGATAGACAGATAGATAGATAGATAGATAGATAGATAGATAGATAGATAGACAGACAGACAGACAGACAGACAGACAGACAGACAGACAGACAGACAGACAGACAGACAGACAGACAGACAGACTATATTAAAACAGTGTCAGGTAGCATATTATCTGCGTCACTATGTGCTATGTTTCCAGAATATGAAAAAAGACCCTTTGATCTATGCAGGTCGTCGCCACGGTGATTCAAGCGTCACACAACGTTTGACATCTGGTTCAAAGACACAGCTGCATTCGCTCCGGTGTTTAGTGTGTGTGTGTGTGTGTGTGTGTGTGTGTGTGTGTGTGTGTGTGTGTGTGTGTGTGTGTGTGTGTGCGTGTGTGTGTGTGTGTGTGCGTGTGTGTGTGTGTGTGTGTGTGTGTGTGTGTGTGTGTGTGTGTCTGTGTGTGTGTGTGTGTGTGTGTGCGCTCTAGTGTTTAGTATGGACACTTTGACACAGAGGTTAACCACATATGGATGTATATGACGCAGGGAAAAAAATTAATTATGGTGTAATGGTATGGATGGAAGCCTGTGTGTGTGTGTGTGTTGTGTGTGTGTGTGTGTGTGTGTGTGTGTGTGTATGTATGTCTGTCTGTATTTATAAAATGAAAACCACTGTATCGAAATGCTGTGTGCTCATGTTATAAAAAGTGAAATAACTATATAATTATCCAACATCTAGATTTATTTTCTCATTTAAAATCACGGCCATTTATTTGCTGCCATAAACCTATTTTTTTCTGCTGTAACATTAAACAACATGTAACATTTATTTTTTTATTGTTTAAGATATTTTTTCGGGCATTTTTATGCTTTTATTGATAGTGTAGAGACAGAGTTGAAATGGGGCAGAGAGGGGAGTGACATGCAGAGAACGGCCGCGGGCTGGAATCGAACCCGGGTCTGCTGCTGGCCGAGGCCCATGGGGGGGGACGCCCTACCAACTGAGCTAAGGGCACCCCCACTAGTTCTTTACATTGACAAATAAAAATGAGTCATTCGAAAGCGAAAAACTTTTCCACTTTCTAACAAAATAATCTACATGTTCGCTTGTAAAAACCCTTAGCAGTGTTCCGGAAAGCAACCTTTAGTGACCACATATTTTTTACGGGTTGATGAATTTATTTATTTTAAGATTATGTTTTGGCATTTTCAAGCTTTATTAGACAGTACAGAGTTGAAATGGGGAGACAGAGAGAGAGAGAGAGAGAGAGAGAGAGAGAGAGAGAGAGAGAGAGAGAGAGAGGGGGGATGACCTGCAGTAAAGGTCCACGGGTCAGATTTGAACCCGCGACCACTGCAACGAAGGCCGGAGCCAATATGGTACGCGCTCTATCCATAACACCACCGGAGCGCCCCAATTTATTTCCTTTTACATTTGATTTATGAAGAGAACACATAATTGAGAGGACGCTGAAATTTGTCCAATATTAGTTCAATATTAACCAAAAAAAAGCTTTTAGGATAAATTAGCAAGACACACACACACACACACACACACACACAGTCACACACACACACACGCACACACACTGCCTGTTTTTAAAAACCCATCTAATAGCTTTTCCTATCTGCCCTTTACTGTGACACTTCCGTCCCAATGTCTAGTACAAAGGGCCCGGCTGTGCTTCATTGGTTTTAAATTGGAACATATTATTTCGGTGCGGCCTAATGTAGCCCCCTGTCTCTCTCTCTCTCTCTCTCCTCTCCCCTCTCTCTCTCTCTCTAATGTAGCCCCCTGTCTCTCTCTCTCTGTCTCTCTCTCTCTCTGTCTCTCTCTCTCTTTGTCTCTCTCTGTCTCTCTCTCTCTCTCTCTCTCTCTCTAATTTAGCCCCCTGTCTCTCTCTCTCTCTCTCTCTCTCTCTCTCTCCCTCTCTCTCTGTCTCTCTCTTTCTCTCTCTCTCTCCATCTCTCTCTCTCTCTGTCTGTCTCTCTCCCTCTCCCTCTCTTTCTATGTCTCTCTCTCTCTCCCTCTCTCCCTCTCCCTCTCCCTCTCTCTCTCTCTCTCTCTCTCTCTCTCTCTGTCTCTCCCCCCTGTTGCGCTGTCTTCATCAGTTTCATTTAAACCTATTACCGCCGATGTGCAATGTCCTCTGCCACCCTGCAAACTCATGCCTTTCTGCCTATGCACACAGAGTGACAAATCCATTGGAACACCTGAGTTTGGTGGCTATTTTGAGATGTGTGTGTGTGGGGGGGGTTGTGTGTGTGTGTGTGTGTGTGTGTGTGTGTCTGTGTGTCTGTCTGTCTGCCTGTCTGTATGTCTGTCTGTCTATCTGTCTGTCTGTCTGTGCTTTTACCTAACACATTATCCCTTTACTCTCACCCAAGGGCGTAAAATTGAAATTCGATTTAAAGGTGGAGTCAGTGATTCTGGAGAACGCTTGTTGTCAAAATCACTTTTTGTAAAAGAAAAATCAGTGAATATCTCCTCATGATCCGCTACCTGTCTGTACTGTGTGTGCGCTGAAAAAAAACACACAGCCTAGGCTCTGTAAACGGGCATGTTTCTAGCTTCGGTGGGCCCTCTTTGTTTACATACCCTTTATTTACATACCAGTTTACAGAGCCTAGGCTGTGTATTAACACCAGATGTATTTTTTAGCGCACACACAGTACAGACAGGTAGCAGATCATGAGGAGATATTCACTGATTTTGGTCCAAAAAAGTGTCCAATTATAATTTTTGCCAATGCTGGTGTAACAGGAAAAAATGCAGTGTCTGTCTAACAAGGAAATGGTCTAAAATAGAAAACCACACACACCACACACACACACACACACACACACACACACACACACACACACACACACACACACACACACACACACACACACACACACACACACTAAAGCGTGGAGCAAAAAGATGACAAAATTCTACTTGACATGTTGACACCTCTGGTTAATTTCAGCAGCTCCTATAGGCTAAGACTATCCGCATACATGTGTGTGTGTGTGTGTGTGTGTGTGTGTGTGTGTGTGTGTGTGTGTGTGTGTGTGTGTGTGTGTGCTATTTTAAGGATTTTACCACACTAAGGGTCGGAAATAAAGAGTGCTACATCGCGCGTGTGTATTCTCACAGATTGCACGTGTTGTTGGTGGGCGGTTTAGCCGGTGATCGACTAAGAATAGATTCGAAAAATGAAAACTGGTGCAAACGTGGTAGAGACAGTATGAAATAGTAGGGGCGACTGTGTCTCAGGTGGTAGAGCGGGTCGGCCGATGATCAAAGGGTTGGAGGTTCGATCCCCGCCCTGCCACTTGTATCATAGTCGTTGTGTCCTTGGGCAAGACACTTCACCCACCTTGCCTCGTGTGAATGTCGATAGTTA
>CM047516.1:28110616-28148116 GCA_026122265.1 Ammodytes dubius
TGTGTGTGTGTGTGTGTGTGTGTGTGTGTGTGTGTGTGTTTACTTCGCGTGCGTGTGTGTGTACATATATATACTTCGCTTGTGTGTGTGTGTGTGTGTGTGTGTGTGTGTGTGTGTGTGTGTGTGTGTGTGTGTGTGTGTGTGTGTGTGTGTGTGTGTGTGTGTGTGTGTGTGTGTGTGTGTGTGTGTGTGTGTGTGTGTGTGTGTGTGTGTGTGTGTGTGTGTGTGTTATTTAGTTCGCCAAATAGATTGTTTTGTTACTCACGGGTGCCATCGAAGCGAGTGGCGATGGTGTCCAGGAAGGTGTTTTGCGGGGCCAGCAGCCCTCTCATCACGGGCATTCTGCTCCGTGTGCTCTGGCTCCTCCTGGCTCTCCGGATCCCTCCGACACCCCCAGAGCTGCCGTCTTCCGAGTCCGCATTATCGGACCCGAAACCCGGCAAGAATCGAGAGGTTCCCGGTGCACATCCCAAGCCCTGGAGAAGTGCACCGATACGAGATACGCGCGTTGGCTCCACCTTGGCACCTTGACCATAACATCAACTCAACAAAGAGCGCGGATACAAGCAGCGTTGGAAGCTACTGCCATCGGTGTGTGTGTGTGTGAGTGTGTGTGTGTGTGTGTGTGTGTGTGTGTGTGTGTGTGTGAGAGAGAGTGTGTGTGAGTGTGTGAATGGGTGAATGTGGTAAGAAATGTTACGCGCTTTGGTGCTTTTTGGGGGCTGAGAAAATCGGCTAAAAAAAAGCGCTCTATAAGTCAAGTCCATTTACCATCAACCACCTGACGTCCAAGGAGGGAAAAAAATCATTTAAAAAAGTCCCGAAAAACAAACTAAAAGCGCGAGAGAGAGAGAGAAAAGGAGAGATAAATAGATGGAGGGATGGATGGAGAGAGAGAGAGACTGTCGCAAGTTACTGGTCCTGATGGTGGAAAGCGTGGAGTGAATCTTATCGCTGGGAAGCTCCTCCTCAACTCTCTCTCTCGCGCACCCTCATCCCTTTCCCCCTCTCGTGCACTCTCCCTCTCCCTCTCTCTCTCTCCCTCCCTCTCTCTCTCTCTCGCGCACCCTCGTCCCTCTCGTGCACTCTCCCTCCTTTTCTCTCTCTCTCTCTGACTCTCTCTCTCCCTCTCCCTTTCCCCCCCTCGTGCACTCGCCCTCCCTTTTCTCTCTCTCTCTCTCTCCCTCTCTCTCTCTCTCTCTTTCGTGTACACACTCCCTCCCTTTCTATATCTCTCTCCCTCCCTCTCTCTCTCTCTCTCTCTCTCTCTCTCTCCTCTCTCTCTCTCTCTCTCTCTCTCTCTCTCTCTCTCTCTCCTCTCTCTCTCTCTCCTCTCTCTGGTTGCGCGGATATATTGCCACAACATCAGTTTTTGTATACGCTAAAAAATTCCCATTTGTTTTCGTTGCATGTTTACGTTACTCGTTAATGTTGTTATACGATAATGCATTACATCATTGGTGAAAAGTAACGCTATTAGGCTATTGCTTCAGAAATTGTATTATGAGATTGGCAAGTTGCTGTATGGGCTACATTATCAGCTTTTATTACATTTGATCAAAAATAAAAAATAAAGTATTGTGTTTTTTGGCAGTTTTTACAATATGAACGTGACTTGTGCATCTTCCAAGGAGGGAGAGAGGGAGAGAGAGAGAGAGACAGAGAGAGACACAGAGAGAGAGAGAGAGAGAGAGAGAGAGAGAGAGATATGAGGATGGATAGAGTAGAAGTTTTTGATGTTGATGGTGCCTGTAGTGAATCTTATAGCAACAATCTCCTCCTCAACTCTCTCCTCTCTCTCTCTCTCTCTCTCACACACACACACACACACACACACACACACACACACACACACACACACACACACACACACACACACACACACACACAACACACACACACACACACACACACACACACACACACACACACACACCACACACACACACACACACACACACACACACACCCTCTCATCTGTTGCGTGGATATCTGCCAAACAAATGAGAGCAGATGCATTGTCACGTGACGCCTTTCAGGTTTCGCCCATGGACTCACTGCCAAGCCGTGTGTGTGTGTGTGTGTGTGTGTGTTTGTGTAGTGTGTGTGTGTGGTGCAGTGTGTGTGTGTGTGTGTGTGTGTGTGTGTGTGTGTGTGTGTGTGTGTGTGTGAAAAGAATGGAGATGAAGGTGCGTCGTAGAGTTACAGATAATAGTCCGAATAGTCTCATTGATGTTTGCGTGAGCGTGAATAACTGAAATGTTCGAAATATCTATGTATCTACGTTACTATCTGATCTATCTATTATCTATCTATATCTGATCTATCTCATCTATCTATCTATCTATCTATCTATCTATCTACTATCTATCTATCTATCTATCTATCTATCTATCTACTACTATCTATCTACTATCTATCTATCTATCTATCTATCTATCTATCTATCTATCTATCTATCTATCTATCTATCTATCTATCTATCATCTATCTATCTATCTATCTATCTACATCTATCTATCTATCTATCTATCTATCTATCTATCTATCTATCTATATCTATCTATCTATCTATCTATCTATTATCTATCTATATATACTATCTATCTATCTATCTATCTATCTATCTATCTATCTATCTATCTATCTATCTATCTATCTATCATCTATCTATCTATCTATCTATCCTATCTATCTATCTATTCTATCATCTATCTATCTATCTATCTATCTATCTATCTATCTATCTATCTATCTATCTATCTATCTATCTATCTATCTATCTATCTATCTATCTATCTTATCTATCTATCTATCTATACTATCTATCTATCTATCTATCTATCTATCTATCTATATCTATCATATCTATCTATCAATCTATCTATCTATCTATCTACCTATCTATCTATCTATCTATCTATCTATCAGAATCGGTTTTTCATTGTCAAGTTCGTTACATATAGAGAGCATCTAATGAATGTGCTGTTGTCAGACTGTGCGCACACTAACACACTATAGAATTAATTAAAAAGCATCTTAAAAAAAATCTAGGATATGTAGCCTACAATATAAAAAATGCCTACTACTTGAGAAATATGTGCAATAAATCTATACAAAACACACACACACACACACACACACACACACACACACACACACACACACACACACACACACACACACACACACACACACACACTTGAATGCATGCAACAGTGTCCTTAATTCAATGGCTAAAGTAGTAAAGCAACCATATACAAATTAGCTTATTATTTTTAAGATTTTCTGAGACGATCATACAACAATAAAGGGAATGTCGATAGTTAGCTGCTGCTATCGGTGTATGAACGTGTGTGTGAATGGTAACGTGGGAAAGGAAAACAGGTCTCCCTTGCTAAAGAGTCTCTGGTCTCAATGGGATTTACCTGTATAAATAAAGGTTAAAAAAAAAAAAAAAAGGAACCCATACCCTCTCCTCAGCACCACACATGGCGCTGCAGGTTGTCGTTCAGTTCATTTAAAGTGAGACACTGCCATCTAGCGGCAAAGACGTAATACTACAATATTAATTCTGAAAAGTTGTGTTTTGTGTTATTTTATGAATGCGCCCATTCATTGATCTTATGATAAAAAAAAGTTGTACTATTACGTGTGTGTGTGTGTGTTTTTAAGGCGAGACACTGCAGATAGTATGGTACAACTTATGTAACTTATAGCCTATATAGGCCTATGTTTTTATGAAAATGTGCCAGTTGATTACTTATATATTATAGGATATATTAAAACAACGAAAATGTTGTATCACGGTTTTTTCTGACATTTTTGGAACAATATAGCCTACAAATTGGGATAGGCCTATGTGTAACTGATTATGTGTATCATGTCTTTCAATAGCCTACAAAATGTCTCATAAATCAGTCAATGAACGACATATGAACAAATCCTTCTGTAATAACCTTCAGAACAGTGCTGTTAACGATTATGGAAAGTTTAGTTGATGTAACTGCCTTACAAGTCGAGATTTCACAACTACCACCTTACCACCAGATTCAATGAATTGCTATTTGAGACGTCTTGCTGTCCAGTATATCTCTAGCCAATCAGCGAGCGTTATTCACAAACTCGTTCCGCCCCTTTTTGCCTTGTGGTCCGCTCTGATTGGTCGCTTAGTTTTTCCTCTCGCTTCTGATTGGTTTATATCATATCCGTGCCAATCAGCCGGGTTACTGCCGCGCCTCTATCCGTCTGAGGTGCTTCTCTGGTCGGATACAAACTGTAGTTTACTCCCCTACACATCTTCATTCATACTCTCTCTGCTCACTCAACTGTTTCAAGGACATTTAAAACCCAACACCAGGTAGGCGGTTGTAACATTATACTAACTATTAACGAGCTCGCGCTAGTCGAAAAAGGCTAAATAATTGTGTTGTGACGTTTAAGGAAGTGTTTTCTGTTTTCTTAATATGTAGGCTGTTTCATTGTTCGCGTCAGCAAGCTTATAAACCGTTAAATCTAGCGTAAATGCACCTTAACATGCTTTTATTTTCATTGTATGCGTGAATAGCATTGAAGCTAATGCCACTGTTGCATTACAATGGATGCTATCAATGGGATTAAGTCGTGTGTGCGTCATTGTTTTAGCAATTTACTTCCTGGATTCGTATTTTCTACTAGTGTGTGCATTATTTTGTCTAAAATGCACCGAAAGTGTGTGTGTGTGTGTGGTGTGTGTGTGTGTGTGTGTGTGTGTGTGTGTGTGTGTGTGTGTGTGTGTGTGTGTGTGTGTGTGTGTGTGTGTGTGTGTGTGTGTGTGTGTGTGTGTGTGTGTGTGTTGTGTGTGTGTGTGTGTGTGTGTGTGTGTGTGTGTGTGTGTGTGTGTGTGTGTGTGTGTGTGTGTGGCAGTCTCCTCCCCATCATACCATGATCTGACTGGACTCTTATGTAACTTTTGGCAACGTAATTTACTTTTTTTTCCTCCCTAACATTGTTGCATGTAGCATACCTTGGTCAAAATCCTGCAAAACATGTGCTCCACCCATGAATTCTATTTCTAGTATGTTTTATTTTAAATGTAGCCTATCTGTTGTCTTCCTATGCCAGTATCCTTGACTGTCACCATAGATAGTATAATACAGGTTGTCACACTGCTTGTTAGCCTTATATTCTCTATGTTTAACTTAAAGGCCTACTTCACCGGTTGGAATATGAAGGTGTATTGAACTCGGAGATCCTATTTAGTATAAATGTGCAAAAAAAATTAAATCGGATCATCCTAGCCTGAGAAAAGGCAGAAAGAGTGTTGTATGGTCTCACTGCCTAACCCTACAGTTTCCTTCTTGTGACATCACAGTAAGGGTTAGAATTAACAGGACAGCTGGGCCAAGGGAAGACTGAGGGAAGACTGAGGGAAGAAAAACCTCATTCAGTATATTATAATAAGTGATTTTATAATGATAGAACGCCGGTTCCGTATGGGTGAAGTATTCCTTTAATTGTATGCATCAACATACTAAGAACAAACTACCTTTATGTGAACACCTACTTGGCAATAAAAAATTTAGGATAGAAAAACTCGGCCTACAGTTGTGCTTAAAGTCCTTAGCTTTGACACCTAAAATAAACTGTCATTGAAAACCAATCAAATGACAACAAATTAATTACAAAATAAGAATATAATAGTTTAAGTTGGTTAAGATTTTATTCGACATGAACATCACAAGCACATTGGGAAAAACCAGATGTATTATGTGTTTGCGCATACATGCTAGATTTCAGAATTTTATTTATTTTAAAATTTAAAATAAGGACAGTTTCTTTTAATGACAACTTGTGTACACATGCACAGTTATAGCCAGTGGGTTATTTACATTAGTGAATCAGTTTGCAGTTTGGTTTCAAATATATGTTTCTCCACGGGGAACTTTTTATAGAAAATGGTGAAAAATGATAAAACAGGGAAAAATACTCAAGAGAGAATGACAGAAATCTTACAGTGATAAGAGAGCAACAAAACTGCCGATATCGGGGGCGCCCTTAGCTCAGTTGGTAGGGCGTCCCCCCCCCCATGGGCCTCGGCCAGCAGCGGACCCGGGTTCGATTCCAGCCCGCGGTCGTTCTCTGCATGTCACTCCCCTCTCTGCCCCATTTCAACTCTGTCTCTACACTATCAATAAAGCATAAATTGCCCCAAAGATATCTTTAAAACAGTCAATATCAATCATATATAGATATTATGAAATTTCAAAATAAGACACAGTGGACGGTTGGCATTGGTTAATCATTGTCTATATAATAGGCCTTGTGTTTTTCTGTCTTACTTTGACACTTTAAGATGGTTATGTAGTTTCTAAGGTTGAGTAAGTGAATGCTGAGTCACTGTGGTCTGAATACTGTCTTGTGTGTGTGTGTGTGTGTGTAATGAATGGGTGAATGTGGTAAGATATGTAAAGCGCTTTGGGGCTGAGAAAATCGGCTAAAATGCGCTATATAAGTTAAGACCATTTACCATTTACATTCATTCATCCAATCATGAGACTTCTAGCTATAAACAGAAAGGAGCTCTGTTGTCCGTGGTAACAGTGGCATGTCTTAATCTAAGGAGCTGATTGATTATTCTTGCTTTATTATATTTGCTTAAATCGTTTATCAATGGATTATGAACGGAACACAAGTGTGACAAATCTGCATCACAAGCTCTTTGGAGTCAGAAGGGCAAATGTACATTAAAGAGGACCTATTATACTACTTTTCTGGTCTTAAAACCTGACACGAATCACATCACAAAAAACTAGAAGAGATTCAAGGAAATCATCTTAAGAAATAAAGGTTTAAAATGCCTTATTAAAACTGGAACATTTAACAAATTTAAACTTTCAACGTTTTCGCATACAGCTTTCTTCAAGAAGTACGCGTTGTATTAGTTTAAAAAAATATCTTATTCTAGTGATATTATTTACTATCTAATAAGTCTCATCATCATGTCTTTATGATGAATGTTTCTTTATTAACATGAATTTAATATTATTTTTAATTGTTTCATACAGTCCTAATATATAATTGTCAGAAATTATTCATATGCTGCATTTATGGTACATATTTTTATTCATGTTTTATTTCCTTATCACTTACTTTTAATGTCTCTGTGTGTGTGTGTGTGTTTCCCTGTGTGTGTGTGTGTGTGTGTGTCTCTCTCTCTCTCTATGTATGTATGTATGTATGTGTGTGTGTGTCTGTCTCTCTCTGTGTTTGTGTGTGTGTCTGTCTGTCTCTCTCTATGTGTGTGTTTCTCTCTATGTGTGTGTGTCTGTCTCTCTCTATGTGTGTGTGTGTGTGTGTGTGTGTGTGTGTGTGTGTGTCTGTCTCTCTCTATGTGTATGTGTGTGTGTGTGTGTCTCTCTCTATGTGTTTGTGTGTGTGTCTGTCTCTCTCTATGTGTGCGTGTGTGTCTCTCTCTCTCGCTCTCTCTCTATGTGTGTTTTCTCTATGTGTGTGTGTCTGTCTCTCTCTATGTGTGTGTGTGTGTGTGTGTGTGTCTGTCTCTATCTATATGTGTGTGTGTGTGTGTGTGTGTGTCTCTGTCTCTCTCTATGTGTGTGTGTGTGTGTCTTGTTTTTCCCCCCAGACCCTGCGATGTCTCAGAAGATCAAGGCCGGCTCGGTGGTGGAGATGCAAGGAGACGAGATGACCCGAGTCATCTGGGAACTCATCAAGGAGAAACTCATCTTCCCCTATCTGGACATGGACCTGCACAGGTGAAGAGAGAGACAGAGAGAGAGACAGACAGACAGACAGACAGACAGGGAGAGAGAGGGACAGACAGACAGACAGACAGACAGAGAAACTCATCTTCCCCTATCTGGACATGGACCTGCACAGGTGAAGACAGACAGGGAGGGAGACACAGAGAGAGACAGACAGACAGAGAGACAGACAGGGAGACAGACAGGGAGAGAGACAGACAGACAGACAGACAGGGAGAGAGACAGACAGACAGACAGACAGACAGACAGACAGGGAGAGAGACAAGGAGAGGGAGAGACAGACAGACAGACAGACAGACAGACAGGGAGAGAGAGAGACAGACAGACAGACAGACAGGGAGAGAGACAGACAGACAGAGAGAGGGAGGGAGACAGAGAGAGAGGCAGACAGAGAGAGAGAGAGGGAGAGACAGACATGGACAGACAGAGAAACTCATCTTCCCCTATCTGGACATGGACCTGCACAGGTGAAGACAGACAGACAGACAGACAGACAGAGGTCACTCACTCACTCACTCACTCACTCACTCACTCACTCACTCACTCACTCACACACAGATGGTCTTATTATCTCAACACATCAGGAGAAACAAGACAAAAGTTAGCTACCATAGTACTCTCATTTTCTTTAAATATTCTTTTTGGGCATTTTCAAGCTTTATTAGACAGTACAGAGTTGAAATGGGGAGACAGAGAGAGAGAGAGAGAGAGAGAGGGGGGATGACCTGCAGTAAAGGTCCATGGGTCGGATTTGAACCCGCGACCACTGCAACGAAGGCCGGAGCCAATATGGTACGCGCTCTATCCACTACACCACCATTTTCTAGTGAATATATATTGGCTTTTCTTTTACAATCATCAGCCATAAGCGCTAGCAGCATTGTACTGCAGGTTTCTCCATGTGGCCTTTGAGTCTGTCTCTTATCTCTGAATGGACCTTGATCACAGCTGTATGTTCAGTTTGCATCATGGCGGTTATGTGTCTATAGATGTTAACGACCCTCTTAACTTATCGTATCTGCACACTGTGTAATGAATGAATGAATGAATGAATGAATGAATGAATATGTTTATTGTCATTGTAACAGGTACAACGAAATTAAGTGCAGTCCTTTTAAATAAATAAATAAATAAAAACTATATAAATAGTCAACTATAAAAAATTAAGAAAAAGACAATAACAAGACATAAGACACAAGACTGAATAGTGTGAAGATAGAAATGGATTGAACATGGGGGTGCTCGTGATGTAGTGGGTAAAAAGCCCCCCCCCCCCTCCTCCTCCATAGAGTCTCAGTCCTCTTCACAGCAGACCCGGGTTAGATTCCAGCCCGGGTCGTTCTCTGCATGTCATTCCCCTCTCTGACACATTTCATCTCTGTCTCTACAAAAGATGATAAAGAAAAAAAATGCCAAAAAAGTATATAAAAAAAAAAAGAAAAAAGAAATTTAATTAACTTAAAAGCATGACGGAATCCCTTAAAAAAATATAATTTAAAAAAGAAATTAAATTGGCCAATAATGTAATCAGATCAAATATTTTTTTTTTAAAAACCCTGAAAGTAGCAGTCAAAATAGCATGAAGTAAAGTAAGAGAGAGTCTTCAGATTCAGATTCAACTTTATTGGCATTACACAAGTAAGGACAACCGGTACAACAAAATGCAGTCTAACATATAGGCTAGTGCAATCAGTAAAGGGGCACTGTGTAACATTTTAAGTCATTTATTGGCTCAAATCAATATCCTCATTCATAAATATGTCCTCATTGGTGTAAAATCACCTCTGCCAATAATCTGAATTATCCTCCTGAGCGGAGAATTACAAATATTAATATTACATTGTGTACATTGAGCAGGCAAGTCTTATGGAGGCATCCATGTTTTTGGAATGTCATCAGGTGCATTGTTCAAAATTTAGAATTGTTCTTGTCATTGAAGGCCACTGTATCTTCTGTTATTATTCTAAAGGGTTGGGGTTACCCAGGGAGCGTTGCATTCTAGAACTTTCTAGATGATGTCATATTACACAGTGCCCCTTTTTAAAAAAAGTGATTTTCTTTATAGCAGCGCTTAAAAAAATAATACATAAGACACAGAATGCAGTTGATCATCGTAATAGAAGTATTAAGTTAATTAGTTTCCGGTATTGTGCCGTAAAAATAAAAGCCCCCCGCGATATTTCTTTTATTTTCTCTCGTTTCCCTATCTATTTTTTCTACTCAGTAACGCAGGTGATATAAAATGTAGCGAAGTACAATACTTCAAAATAAACATACTCAAAGTAAAAGTAAAAGTATAGGTTTTAAAAATCACTTAAAAAATTACAAGTACACGAAAAAACTACTCAATTACAGGAATGCGAGTAAATGTAATTCGCTACTTTACACCCCTGTTAAAGTGCATATAGTTCTGAGGAATCCAGAGAAAGAAGTATGATAAGGTTGCCAAGTTCCCTAGGTTGAGTGACACATCACAACAGAACATTCCACTTAAACCTGAACTGTGTGTTCTAAGATCCCTCCTTCTCTCTTTTCTCAGGGGTATGTGTATCAGGCAGACACACACACACACTCACTCACTCACTCACTCACACACACGCGCGCACACACACACACTCACACACTCACACACACACACACACACACACACACACACACACACACACACACACACACACACACACACACACACACACACACACACACACACACACACACACACACACACACACAGAGTGAATCTTATAGCAACAAGCTCCTCCTCAACTCTCTCTCTTTCACACACTCTCTCTCTCTCTCTCTCTATCTCTCTCTCTCTCTCTCTCTCTCTCTCTCTCTCTCTCAAGGATTTGGGTAAAAGGTCGCAGCTGAGTTCAAACAATAGAACAGGGCGCACTGGAAACACAACGGCTAAATCTTGACGGGAATGATAAGCATGTTGAGATGAGATTACTCTAGAGTACACACCAACCCTGCGTTCCAATCCCCATACTTCCCTACTATCTAGTATGCCAGAAAAATATTTAGGATTTCCCAATACATGCATGTCAATTGTAGTATGCTGAACATACATAAATGCCCCCACTAACTCCAGTAGCATTTTGGAGTATTCGTCTCGGACATAATGAAAAGAAAGTCTTCCGTGTCTGATTTTTTTTTTTTTCTCTCTCCTGTGGCCCTAAAACTCTTCTGTACTTTAGTATGTAGTGCAGAAGAAAGAGTATGTGATTTGGAACGCAGGGCAAGTTAACATCCCCATTACTATGAGAATAGCATAGAAACAGAATAGAATAGGGACATTGTATATGTAGACTGAAATGTGGATGCAGTACTGTCAGTGCAAAAAGAAAAGTGGAAAAAATATAGAAATATAATATATAGATGGAGACATACTTTATTGATCCTGGAGGAAATTCTGACATGCAGTAGCACACACACACACACACACACACACACACACACACACACACACACACACACACACACACACACACACACACACACACACACCTACTACCCCTATCCCTGTCAAGTTAAAACTGTACAAAAACCTAAAATAGTTAAATTAAACTTTGCAACAAGAGCAACAAAAACTTAGTATAAAAATATAGATACTGTAATGTTCTTCAAGCATTAGTGTAGCAAACTGGAGCAGCCTTTCCAGTTCTATGTGAATGGCAGAGGGCCAGCCGACGTTGCACAATTGAGTTCTTGTTTCCTTTGTGTGTGTGCGTGTGCGTGCGCGTGTGTGTGTGTGTGCCAGCCGGTTTTGCAGCAGTGTTCAGGGTTGCCAGATCTTGAGAGAAAAACAAGCAAATGGGCCTTTACATACACTCAAAAACAACCAACCTTATGAACCCAAATGAGCAACCGCACTTTAGAAAAAAATACGCAACCCGCGACAAGCAATCTTTCTAAGCAACTTTGCCCCAAAAAATTGCCCAAATTCTCCTAATAAAAAGAAGACTTGGCAATGCTATTTGGCAGAAAGACAGAAGCTAGATTGATAGAGTGTGTATGATTACGTCATTGAAAATGAGGGTCACCCCTCAATTGGTCTCTCGAGGATAAATAAAAGTTAAATTAAATGATTAGGGTTAGGCGGTTAATAGATGTTCTAGATGCAAACAACTGTGCCAGGTCTCATGATAAATATAATTTAAACCGAGATATAGAGTGTATAAAGCCCTGATAGAGAATTGAGTCATTCTTTAGGCTGGAGGCAAGACCACACTCACTAATGTCATGGATGACCTTTCACACAGTTAATGTTTCACAGCACAGGAATTATAACTGAGGTTTTGGGCTGTTTTGCTTCCATAACATGTCTTCTTTCATACTAGTTTAAATCAAAAGGTCCAACATGTACATTCAGGTGTTTATTTGACTAAACCTTGTCTGTTTGCGTCTGTATATTTCTCCTAGAAATTGACTAACGATAATTATCTCAACATTAGTTTAGCCAACTTAAAGGTGCTACGAGGAACTTTTAAATATTTCTGAAACAGTCAGATTTTTTCCTCTGATCATAAATGACATGTAACAGCAAACGAGACCATCAGTTATTTTTAATACCTTTGTCACAAATATTCTCACCCAGGAACAGCAGCTGGCGTAGTAAAAACACTACTGCTTTTGTGGTAGAATGAACACAAACTGAAAGTTCCTCAGAGCACCATTAACTGTCAAAAAAAAGTCTACATATTCCGAGGACATTATGTATGAATAAAACATTTAACTCTCCTTAATCCCACTCTCTTTTCTTTTCCCTCCATCCCTCCCTCCCTCTCCCTCCCTCCCTCCCTCTCTCCCTCCTTCCTTCCCTCCCTCCCTCCTTCTCCCCCTCCCTCCCTCCATCCCTCCCCCCTCCCTCTCCCTTGCTCTCCCTCCCTCCCTCTCTCCCTCCCTCCCTCTCTCTCCCTGTCTCCCTCCCTCCCTCCCTCCCTCTCTCCCTCTCCCTCCCTCCCTCTCTCCCTCCCTCCCTCCCTCCCTCCCTCCCTCCTCCAGCTATGACCTGGGCATGGAGAACCGGGACTTGACAGACAGACAGACAGACAGACAAGAAGAGAACATTTCAACCTATTTTAATGACATAGTGAAATCATTTGAACATCATTTTTGTTTACTGTATATTCATGCTTTTTCTTTCCTCCCTCTCCCTCCCCCCTCTCCCTCCCTCCCTCCCTCCATCCCTCCCTCCCTCCCTCCACCAGCTATGACCTGGGCATGGAGAACCGGGACCTGACAGACGACCGGGTGACGGTGGAGGCAGCCGAGGCCGTGAGAAGGTACCATGTCGGGGTGAAGTGTGCCACCATCACCCCCGACGAGAACCGCGTCGAGGAGTTCAAACTCAAGCAGATGTGGAGGTCCGTTTACACACACACAGACAGACAGAGACAGACACACATTCAGACGCACACACACAGGCAAAACCACACACACACGCACGCACACACACAGGCACATTCAGACACACACAGGCACATTCAGACACACACAGAGTTAGGGCGCACTACACTAGGGCCACACTGTTCCATCCAATTTAACTTAAGTTCAAAATTTAACTGATCTACTTTTTACTTTCTATTGTATTTTATACATTCTGTTTTATATTGTGCAAAACATTCTAATAAACTCAAGCAGATGTGGAGGTTCAAATTTTTTTTTAAATCCAGATAAAGATTTTTTTTTTTTCTAAGGGTCTAGGGGCAGAGGAATAGATAGATAGATAGATAGATAGATAGATAGATAGATAGATAGATAGATAGATAGATAGATTAAAGCCCACTGAGGCAAATGTCTATTTGTGATATTGGGCTAAACAAATAAAACTGATTTTTATTGGATTTCAGGTCTCCTAACGGAACCATAAGGAACATCTTGGGAGGAACCGTGTTCCGAGAGGCCATTCTCTGCAAGAACATCCCTCGCCTGGTGCCCGGCTGGATCAAACCCATCATCATAGGCCGACACGCACACGGAGACCAGGTTAGGTTAGGTTTTTTCCCTCCCTCCCTCCCCCTTTCCCTCTCCCTCCCTCCCTTCTCCCTCCCTCCCTCCCTCCCTCCCTCCTCCTTCTCTCCCTCCATCCCTCCCTCTCTGGGAAGCTAGATCAAAGGCAGACACGCACACGGGGACCAGGTAGGTTAATAAGCACCAGCGGTCTCGTACCTACGACCGAATCACAGCAGCGCTGATATAGAGCAACAACATTGCTCCCTCTCATGTGATATTGCTTCTATACCCCAATTTTACAACTTAAATTCACAAGTTAACTTTAATTTTTTTTTTTTTATGTTTAAAAAAAATAAATTGTAGCGGCAATATGAGAATTAACATATGAACAACACCTTCCGTAATAACCTTCAGAATTAAATCAAATCAAACTGTAAAAAAAAAAACAATTGCGTGAATTGGGGATCAGCCTTATAAATGATACAATAATGAAAAAAATAAATACTAAGCTAGAACTTCCGAACTACAGCCAAAACTTGAAACTGTCTATGTAGCAAGTATGTGAGTGTCTTAATCTTAGTGCAAACCCTCTGCTTCTACTGGAGTATAAGTGAGAGCGATCCCTCTGGCACAAGATGACTGATTATGATTTGAATTCTGTCTTGCACATATCAGAACTGTCAATAGGCAAGGCAAGGCAAGTTTATTTATAGAGCACATTTCAGGCACAGGACCACTCAAGGTGCTTCACAGGGTTAAAATCAAGTAAATAATACAAATACAAAAAAAAAAAAAAAGGGAACAAATTTAAAACATGGATAAAAATATAACATTTAAATAAAAAAATTAAAACATTTTACCAAAAAAAAAAAAAATACAAATGCTTTGACTTTTGACATACATGGCTTTCTGTCAAGTCATGAGCGATTCAGGGAGTTAAGTTTGTAGGTTGAAGGTTTTATCAGTAGAGAATCGGTCAGTAATTATATTTCATCATCTTCCCCTTTGGACTGTAGTGTTCCACCTTTACAACCTAGACAAGTACACACACACACAGGCACACAGGCGCACACACACGCAGGCGCAGGCACATTCACGCACACACACACACACTTGCACATACTACCATGAACACACACACACACACACACAGGCGCAGGCATACACATACACACACACACACATGCATGCATGCAGCAAGAAGACACACACACACACTCGGGAACATTCAGACATTCACGCACCCACATGCACGCATGCAGCAAAAACACACACACTCACTCACTCACTCACTCACTCACTGACACACACACACACACACACTCACTCACTCGCACTCGCACTCACTCACACACTCACACACACTCACTCACACACACACACACACACGTAATCATAGGTTAGTGAGCCAAAGTCAATATCTCTCTGCTCAGAATGTAATGCAGGCCAAGAGTCAAATGCCTGGTAGTTATAACATGAGAGGGTGTCGGAGGTGAACATACTATATTCTCTGATAACAAACTTTATCTAAGACCACCAGTGATGAAAGAAGGGTTTTTTTTTTTTTGGTGAACATACATTTCATTGACAATTTTGTAAAAACATACAAACAAAATTACAAGAGTTTAGGGTTTCATAATTTTTTTTTTTTTGTTTAAGATATTTTTTGGGCATTTTTATGCTTTATTGATAGTGCAGAGAGACAGAGTTGAAATGGGGCAGAGAGGGGAGTGACATGCAGAGAACGACCGCGGGCGGGAATCGAACCCGGGTCTGCTGCTGGGCCCGGCCCGGGAGGGGGACGCCCTACCGACTGAGCTAAAGGCGCCCCCAGGTTTCATAATTTTTAAAAGGTATCTATGATTAAAAGCAGGAAAAGTAGCAAAAAATGTAATATTGAAGAAAGAAAAAAATCAGCTATTTCTAAAGCTCTCAAAGATGGTCAGAGGTATCAGACAGACTAGTAGTTTATTTCTAGTATACTAACATTTTATTCTTTCTCCCCTTACAACGATAGCACACTCAGTATACTATCTTAAATCTGCCAAACTCTACCTGTAACTGTTTTAATTAGGCTATATTGTACTTTCACCCATTTCATTTTAATGGCTGCCACTCTTCACCACTATGTAAATGTTTCAATTGTTTTTTTCTCTTCACCTGCTGTTGTGTATTTGATGTTTTTGCATTGAATATTGTTTATGTAGTTGTTTTTCCTTTGAATTTGTTTTGAACTCGACGTCATTGCAAATGAGGGTCACCCCTCAATTGGTCTCTCGAGGATAAATAAAAGTTAAATGAAATGAAAATGAAATATAAACCCTTTGTCTGTCTCCCTGTCCCTCCCTCAGTACAAAGCTACAGACTTCGTGGTCCCCGGTCCCGGTAAAGTGGAGATGACCTACACACCAACGGGAGGAGAGCCCGTTAAATATGTCATCCATGAGTTTGTGGGTAAGAGCACAATACGCCTGCTGTACCATCACACCTCCAAAGTACACATAACGAGCATTTTTCTAACTATAGTGGGCCCCCTTTGTTTACATACCCGTTTACAGAGCCTAGGCTGTGTATTAACACCAGATTTTTTTCCAGCTCACACACAGTACAGACAGGTAGCATGAGTTCTCAAGAATCACTGACTCCACCTTTAATATACTTTTATAGTATTTTAATAGTTAAACTTGTACATGGTAAAATTGCTGTTGTGTAACCATTTTGTAAATTGTAAAAATGCACAACCCTAAAAATGTCTGTCTGTCTGTCTGTCTGTCTGTCTGTCTGTCTGTCTGTCTGTCTGTCTGTCTGTCTGTCTGTCTGTCTGTCTGTCTGTCTGTCTGTCTGTCTGTCTGTCCGTCCGTCCGTCTGTCTGTCTGTCCAGGTACGGGTGGAGTTGCCATGGGGATGTACAACACAGACAGTTCCATCAGAGACTTTGCTCACAGCTCGTTCCAGATGGCGGTCGCTAAGCAACAGGTTCTCTACCTCAGCACCAAGAACACAATCCTGAAGAAATATGACGGGCGCTTCAAAGACATCTTCCAGGAGATATATGAGAAGTAAGGGACTCTGGCGCGTGTGTGTGTGTGTGTGTGTGTGTGTGTGTGTGCGCTCTTTGACTTTGAAATTATTTATGTATGTATTTAGCCATGTTAAAATGACTTGCACATGTTTACCATGAACATTGTTGATTGTCTTGCAACTATCTAGCGAAACAGACGCCGCCGTTAAAATATTTTGTTTTCTTTATACTAGTATAAAAAAAAAGTGTTTTTTTGATATAAGTAAAAAGTTAAAATTGTTCCCCTATTTGCCTGCAGTGTCTTATAAACTCATTGCCTCCTCTCCTCTTGTGTTTTAAAGGGAGTACCGTTCACTATCTAACCACTCATGGTCTGCCCCCCTCTTGTGTGTTAAAGGGAGTACCGTTCACTATCTAACCACTCATGGTCTGCCCTCCTCTTGTGTGTTAAAGGGAGTACCGTTCACTATCTAACCACTCATGGTCTGCCCTCCTCTTGTGTTCTAAAGGGAGTACCGTTCTCATTGTCTGCCCTCCTCTTGTGTTGTTAAAGGGAGTACCGTTCTCAGTTCGAGGCCAAAGGGATCTGGTATGAGCACCGGCTGATAGATGACATGGTGGCCCAGGCCATGAAGTCAGAGGGAGGCTTCATCTGGGCCTGCAAGAACTACGACGGGGACGTGCAGTCAGACTCTGTGGCTCAGGGTGAGTGCACTAGAAAACTACTTTTACATAGGCAGCACCATGTAAAAATAAAACTTCACTGCAAAATAACTTTAATATTAGTTTTTTATTTGTTGGTAGAATGTGTAAGGTAACATGAGGTTGAGTAAACTACAGTATATAGCAATGTGTATTAGAAAAAAGTGAATATAAAATATACGAAAATACTTCAAGTTTAAAAAAAAATCCAAATAAATGTATTTGAACTTTTTGAGCTTGATGGTGTTTTGTGTCCCTAAACCCTGGAAGGCTCCGTTGCCTGCAAGATACTGATATTGGATCGGATCAGTCCCATCTTAAAAAATCTATGTCAAAACTACATTGTAATAAGACAGAGATATCTGATGTCTTGTATGTGTGCCTGTGTCTTTAAACCTCCAGTGTGTAGAATTTTGGGTTTTATTTCCTAGCAGATTTTGTAGAAAGTAATTATAATATCCATAAGTACATTTAATTTAGTGCATAATAGCTGAAATCTTTTTTTTTTAATTATTATTTTTTCCCCTAGAAAGGGTCTCATATATGTCCATATTTCTGCATATTTTGGACCAAGGCCTAGTGCCGCCATCTTTAAAGTGTCATAGTTGGAATGTCATCAGGTGCATTGTTTAAAATTTAGAATTGTTCTTGTCCTTGAAGGCCACCGTAGCTTCTGTTATTATTCTAAAGGGTTGGGGTTACCCAGGGAGCGTTGCATTCTAGAACTTTGTAGAACTTTCTTGATGATGTCATATTACACACTGCACCTTTCAGGCTATGGCTCTCGGTATGATATTTAAGCCAAATTGATCTGTTAAGGGGTAGGACTAGATACGTTTTTTACTTCCTCCTACCCCCTTTCGAGCATGTAGAAAGTGTGTCTGTCTTTTTTTTTTTAAATGCTATTTCTTTTTCTGCTTTTGTTTGTTTTTTATTTATTCATCTATTTTTTTTATTGCTCGCATGTTCGAAATAAAGACAATCAATCAATCAATGTGTTGTGTTACTGTCTCTTTAAGGCTATGGCTCTCAGTATGATATTTAAGGTGTTGTGTTACTGTCTCTTTAAGGGTAATAACTACATTGTTATAGTTAACCTAATGTGTGTTACTGTGTCTTTAAGGCTATGGCTCTCAGTATGATACTTAATTTGGTGTGTTACTGTCTCTTTAAGGCTACGGCTCCCTGGGCATGATGACCAGTGTTCTGATCTGTCCTGACGGGAAGACAGTGGAGTCTGAGGCGGCTCACGGGACGGTGACAAGGCACTACAGACAGCACCAGCAGGGCAAAGAGACTTCAACTAATCCTATAGGTAATATAGTATATACTATATACTACTATTACTATAGTATACACACAGACCAGACACTACAGACAGCACCAGCAGGGCAAGGAGACCTCCACCAACCCTATAGGTAATATAGTATATACACTACAGACACTACAGACACTACAGACAGCACCAGCAGGGAAAAGAGACTTCAACTAATCCTATAGGTAATATACTGTTATTATTATATATATAGCCTACATTATACACACAGACCAGACACTACAGACAGCACCAGCAGGGCAAGGAGACATCTACCAACCCCATAGGTAACATACTACTATTACTATAATATACACACAGACCAGACACTACCGACAGCACCAGCAGGGGAAGGAGACCAGCACTAACCCCATAGGTAATATACTGTATACACTACAGACACTACAGACAGCACCAGCAGGGCAAGGAGACCAGCACCAACCCAATAGGTAATATAGTATATACTATATACTATATACTATATACTACTACTACTATTACTATAATATACACACAGACCAGACACTACAGACAGCACCAGCAGGGCAAGGAGACCAGCACCAACCCAATAGGTAACAACTACTACTATTACTATATAGCCTACCTAATACACACAGACCAGACACTACAGACAGCACCAGCAGGGCAAGGAGACCTCCACCAACCCCATAGGTAACATAGTATATACTATATACTACTATTATATTATACACACAGACCAGACACTACAGACAGCACCAGCAGGGCAAGGAGACATCCACCAACCCCATAGGTAACATAGTATATACTATATACTACTATTATATTATACACACAGACCAGACACTACAGACAGCACCAGCAGGGCAAGGAGACATCCACCAACCCCATAGGTAATATACTGTATATACCAGCAGGGCAAAGAGACCTCCACTAATCCCATAGGTAATATACTCTATACAAGGAGACCAGCACCAACCCCATAGGTAATATACTATATACAAGGAGACTTCAACCAACCCTATGGGTAAATACCAGTATATATCGCTTTCAGTGAGGACACATAATCTTTCAGCTCAGTGAGAGAAAGTTCAGTGACACAGCATCAACTCATTGCAATCAGGTGTGTGTAACCACTCTCACAGAGCAGAAAAGAGTCCGGTGCCCTCACACTTTCAACACACGGACAAACAGCTTTACGACAGCTGGCGTCTTAAAAATACAACCGCTTTTGTCCAAAGGGGCCGCCAACGGGCAAAGTTACTCGTAGTGGCTTTAATAAACAAAAATCTAGATGTTGGATGAAGCCAGAGTTAAAATCTCTTTTTAACGTGAGAGACCAATTAGACTAGCAGGAGGGGCCCTCAGATTTTCAGGTACCCCTACCCGAGGTAGAACAAACCTCAACAATGATTTTCTTTATCTTTAGAATGTCCTGTTCATGAAATTGATTCTTGAGCACTTTTATCTTTGGGCGAAATATGTTTTTTTGGTTATTCTTTAGAACTACCCCAGTCCCTCAAAAAGAGCCAAATTAGGCCATTCCGAATAGGGGATATGTGACAAAAAAGCCCATAACTTGGGAATGCTCACTCTTTTCTTCACCAAATTTGCTGAGGTACTAACCAGGTGTCTGTCCCACATCACCAAAAAGTTAGAATGTAATTTACCAAAACATTCATTGAAATAGAGTCCTGTATACATAGCTTTAGTTTAGGCGGAAATTGTACTTTTGTGGTGATAGGAAAAGAGGGTTCCTTTACTTTTCTCTCAAATATCACCAAAACATAAATCCCTGCCAAATATACCATTTATGTATTGTCTAGGATGCTATTTAACAATAACCAGTGGTTGTATGAAGATATCTATTACAGTTCAATTTCTAATGAGATTTTTCTAGAAGTACTCCTCCACTGAAATAGCCATATTAGGACATTCCGAATGGGGATAGGTGGCTTAATAGCCTATAGTCCAGCAGATATGTGAATGCATTGTGCTTTTTATGATACAAACATGAGCTTTGGCACACTGTTAGAGCATGCCCTAAGGAAGATTTTTGGCTATAGGGCCATCGCCAATTTTTCCTATGGCGCCCACGGCGGCCACTTTTAAAAATGGCCACCAGCAGCTCTTATAGTACCAGTAGCTTGGGTTGTAGAGCACCTAGGATCTTGATTATGGTGTCTAATCCTACATTTTCAAGGATGGACAAGGCAGTGGTGCTATTTAAACCATGCTAGAAAGTACCCAACTTCATATATCTGGCATTCAGGGAACAAAATTGTGGTAAAACCTCCAAATATTAGCGGAGTTATGCATATTTTCATGAATTACAGAATCAGTTCATGAGTTGTATGCTGACCTTATATTGCTCTAGGTTCCGAAGGAGCTAAGTGATATAAACAGTTACCACAATGAAAGTACTTACCAGGCAAGGTAAGTTGCAAGCAGTAACTTTTACTCACATAAAGTTGTAGGTAACACCCAAAACACATATGCATATACTGTTCATTATTTGAAAATAAAAACATGGGCCATTTAAAATAAAGAAGTGTTGTCAATAATCCTTTTAGTCTGTATGTTTTGTGATCCCTTCGGTTTAATCAATCACTGTCAGTGGTTCTCTGTTAAACTGTCTGTAACTGGTCCTGTGACAGTTCTTGGAAAGGATGTGTGTAGCAGTCCAATGGATGTGTGTATCCTGGCGACTGGTACGTCCCTACCACATGTGGAGTATTTCATGAGTCGGTTCCTCGTCCTGGAAGGATCACACCGGGAGCTCTGAATGAAGAGGGATCTTCACAGTGGATCTCACTAGGTGTAAATGTTATACAATAATCATACTGAAGCATAACAACATTGTTAACACCACATAATGTAGTGTGTACTTCCCCTTTTCTATGACCAAGCCAAAACCGTTTGCCATGATTCGCCATTCTATGAATGTGGTGAAGAAGGCAGTGGATATTCTGAATCCTGGTCAGGTATCAATCATCCCTCTGGATCAACCTCTGTATGCAGTGGCAAAACAAATCCAGTGGACTTGGCCAGCAGCTCATGGTGAAGATAACTTTATTGTGATGTTTGGTGGGTTCCACATTGAGATGGCAGCAGTCAAGGTACTTGGCGTCATCTTGGAAGGTAGCGTGTGGACAGGAGCACTTGTGCAAGCTGGAGTTGCTACAACAGGGACAGCCGATTCCTTTATGAAAGCCTGTCACGTGACGCCCCTGCCATGCTCATCAGGTCACAGCCAGCAGCCTATATCTTCTCCTGCAGAGGGCTTTCACCGAGTACATAAATTTCCTGGAGGAGGGTAATAATCCTCTGTCCTTAGAAGACTGGTGTAGTGAAAGAGCTTTGTCATGTCCCCAGTTCCACTTCTGGTCCATTGTCCTGCAGCTAGAAATAGATTAAATTATCTATGTGCGATCAATAAGAGAGGCCAACTTCCTACTCTATATAGATGGCCTGACCAAGATTGTGCTTTGGTTCTTTGCTTTGGAACACACCCACTATGCCAGATGGATACCAGTCCACTTATAGGACACACATCCTGATGTCGAGTAGACCAAACATGCACAATTGGCGTTTGCAAGAGAAGTTAAAGAACTAACTAGCGCTATACACTCACCTGCCACTTTATTAGGTACAGCGGTTCTCTTGTTAACACATAAAACTTATCAGCCAATCACATAGCAGCAACTCAATGCATTTAGGACCTGAACAGGACAACTTATTAAAGTTAAAACAGAGCATCAGAATGGGGAAGAAAGGAGGTGACTTTGAACATGTTAATGTTGATAGTGCCAAAAGTGCTGGTCTGGGTATTTCAGAAACTGCTTTGGATTTTCATGCACAACCATCTCTAGGGCTTACAGAGAATGGTCCAAAAAATATATATATATATTTGTGTGGATGAAAATGCCTTGTTGAGGCAGAGGGGGATGGGGATGGGCATACTGGTTCAAGATGATAGAAAGGCAACATTAACTCAAATAACCACTCGTTACAACCAGGGTATACAGAATACCATATCTGAACGCAAAACGCGACCAACCTTGAAGCAGATGGGCTACAGCAGCAGAAGACAGGACAATAAAAGATTAGAAAAGTCTTGCCTGGTCTGATGAGTCTTGATTTGGTTGTGAAAGTCAGATGGTAGGGTCAGAATTTGGGGTAAACAACATGAAAGCATGGATCCATCCTGCCTTGCTCCATCAACTATGCCATATTAAAAGTCGCTTAAACCCCCTTTTTCCCCATTCTGATGCTCAGTTTTAACTTCAGCATGTTGTCTTTTGTTTTTATAAGCAATTGAACAGGTGTACCTCATAAAGTGGTCGGAGAGTGTAGAAGACATGGGCAATCCATTCTGTGAAAAGAGCAATGTAGATCTTCTTGTATTAGATACTAGGGACGTTGCAGATGAAGCAGTCATTGACACTGTCAACCAGGTTGAGAAACTTGGACGGGACCAGTATGACGCCTATGTCAGTGAACGCCTGGTCAACCAGACAAAGCCAATCAAAGAACACATCAAAAGGAACAACCTCCCTTTATTCAGCCGGCCTCCAGTCCGAGAGAATTCCAGGTCCTAACAACAGCTCTCATCCCTGAAGAGTGACTGCTCCCTGTTCTCTAGGCTTTATATTGTATCCCAGATACGTGATGGAAGTCTGGATGAGTTTCTTTTAGCTCGAAAAACCAGGCATGTCCACTGGCATTGTCACAAATGGGCAAGCTAAGAACTGGAACCAAGTCAGACTTGGTGGGCTGTTTGGCGAACCTGATTTCATCACAAGAGAACAAATCCAACCCCATTGTACAGGTCAACATACTTGATGGGGCTCGTAAACATGCTACGACCTGGTGCTGCTGAGACCTTTTCTGAATATGCACAGAAGGTGTTCTCACCAAACATCCTGTCTAAGCTGGAGCATGTCAGCAGAGTGGATGTTGTGTGGGATCAATATTTTCCTGACAGTTTAAAGGCGGAAACACGCAGCAAGATAGATGCCAGGAAGGAGAACAGTTCAGCCTTGTTGTTGTCAATGCGCAAAAACTCTGGCCGTTTTTCAGGAATGGCACTTGACGGCTCAACTCTTCTACGAACTCCCTGAAGGGCCTGACAGACGTCAACACTGAAAAACAAGTGATTAGCAACCATCATGCTGAAGTCCTCTGCACTCAGCCTCGAGATGTAGAAGTTCTTGCACTATGCACACATGAGGAGGCAGATACCCGCATACTACTGCACCTTGGAGATGCTGTGAAGGAAGGGTATAACAGTGTATCAATATGCATAGTTGACACAGATGTGTTAGTACTGGCAGTGACTGCAGCCCACTCTCTCAACATCAATGAGTTGTGGGTTGCCTTTGGAGCTGGAAAGAGTTTTCAGCATATAGCAGCACACAAGATGGCAACGGCACTAGGTCCAGAATGATGTATCGCCTTGACGGGGTTCCATGCCTTTACTGGATGTGACACAGTGTCATCTTTTGGTGGCAGGGGTAAGAACAATGCGTGGGATACATGGAGGAGCTTTGAAGATGTCACAAAAGCCTTCTGTGCATTTCCTGCCACACCTGACTCCATAGACAACTGGATGGAGCCTCTGAAGAGATGTGTTGTATTGCTATATGACCACACCAGCAGCCAGGAATCTGTCAATCAGGCAAGAAAGCAGCTCTTCACCCAGAAAGGAACATCAATCGAGGGACTTCCAACACAAGCAGCACTGATGCGACACAAAAAGAGGGCTGCCTACCAAGCTGTTCACTGTTGGGGACATATGATGGTTTCAGCCCCTCAACTCCCATCACCAGGTGAATGGGGTGGAAGTGGAAGGCCACAGGCAGATGGGAATTTCACTGGGCCGCACTACCAGGATCGATACAGGCCTGTTGTAAACTCCTCTGCTGTGGATGCAAAAAGTGGTGCAGTGGACATTGCCCCTGTGGTGGACTGTGTTTTCAGAAATAATTATAAATGTGTTGATGGTTTTATTGTTATTTAATTCCCTGAATGCCAGTATGTATGTAGTTTAGCATATTGTAAATAGAACCACTGCATTCCTCGTTCTCGTACAAGTAGAATTAGGCCAATTTTGTAAAATGATTTATATGCATATGTGTTTTGGGTGTTACCTACAACGTTATGTGAGTAAAAGTTACTGCTTGCAACTTACCTTGCCTGGTGCTTTCATTGTGGTAACTGTTTATATCACTTAGCTCCTTCGGTACCTAGAGCAATGTTGACTTACTCAGAGTGGGTTACACGGATAAAATATCATCCTATCAAACAGGCTAAACTGTTGTATTGTTCAGGCTTTGAAAAAGATATTTACTTTAGTTGTATGCTGACCTTATATGCTTACAATATAAGGTCAGCATACAACTCATGAACTGATTCTGTAATTCATGAAAATATGCATAACTCCGCTAATATTTGAAGGTTTTACCACAATTTTGTTCCCTTAATGCCACATTTATGAATTTGGGTACTTTCTAGCATGTTTTAAATAGCACCACTGCCTTGTCCATCCTTGAAAATGTAGGATTAGACACCATAATCAAGATCCTAGGTGCTCTACAACCCAAGCTACTGGTACTATAAGAGCTGCAGGTGGCCATTTTTTAAAGTGGCCGCCATGGGCGCCATAGGAAAAATTGGCGATGGCCCTATAGCCAAAAATCTTCCTTAGGGCATGCTCTATCAGTGTGCCAAAGCTCATGTTTGTATCATAAAAAGCACAATGCATTCACATATCTGCTGGACTATAGGCTATTAAGCCACCTATCCCCCATTCGGAATGTCCTAATATGGCTATTTCAGTGGAGGAGTACTTCTAGAAAAATCTCATTAGAAATTGAACTGTAATAGATATCTTCATACAACCACTGGTTATTGTTAAATAGCATCCTAGACAATACATAAATGGTATATTTGGCAGGGATTTATGTTTTGGTGATATTTGAGAGAAAAGTAAAGGAACCCTCTTTTCCTATCACCACAAAGGTACAATTTCCGCCTAAACTAAAGCTATGTATACAGGACTCTATTTCAATAAATGTTTTGGTAAATTACATTCTAACTTTTTGGTGATGTGGGACAGACACCTGGTTAGTACCTCAGCAAATTTGGTGAAGAAAAGAGTGAGCATTCCCAAGTTATGGGCTTTTTTGTCACATATCCCCTATTCGGAATGGCCTAATTTGGCTCTTTTTGAGGGACTGGGGTAGTTCTAAAGAATAGCCAAAAAAACATATTTCGCCCAAAGATAAAAGTGCTCAAGAATCAATTTCATGAACAGGACATTCTAAAGATAAAAAAAATCATTGTTGAGGTTTGTTCTACCTCGGTAGGGGTATCTCGAAAACTAAAGCCTTTTTTGAGCACTTGCTGCTAGACTAAATGTTTTTACACAATAGATTTTGGATACAACCTTTTTTCATGAAAAATAAAGTATGTGCAGGTCTTGGAAAAAAATAAAAATAAAAAAAGTTTTTTGATGTCATGTTTTGTATTTTAAAAAAAATGTAATTCCCAATGGGAAAAAAAGGGAATTTCTGTATTAATGCACTGACCTTCCACTGTCTGTCTCTCCCCCCCTCTCTCCCACACTCTCCCTCCCTCCCTACAGCCTCCATCTTTGCCTGGACGCGTGGTTTGCTGCACAGAGCGAAGCTGGACAGTAACACAGAGCTGAGGGTGTTCTCTGAAGCTCTGGAGGCCGTGTGCATAGAAACCATCGAGGCTGGATTCATGACCAAGGACCTGGCTATCTGCATCAAGGGAATGGCCAAGTATGTCTATTTATATTGTGTGTGAGAGAGAGTGTCTGTCTGTCTGTCTGTCTGTCTGTCTGTCTGTCTCTGTGTGTGTGTGTGTGTGTGACTGTCTCTGTCTGTGTGTGTGTGTGAGTGTGTGACTGTCTCTGTCTGTGTGTGTGTGTGAGTGACTGTAAGTGTGTGTGTGTGTTGTTAGGGCTACAGCTAATGATTATTTTGATAATCGATTAATCTGTCGATTACTTTCTCGATTAATCGATTATTCATCGATTAGTGTTTTGGTCCGTAAAATGTCAGAAAATTGTGAAAAATGTTGATCAATTTTCCAAAGCCCATGTTGACGTCCTCAAATGTATTGTTATGTCCAAAACACAGATATTTCAGTTTACTGTCATAAAAGGATTAAAGTAACCAGAAAATATTCACATTTGAGAAGCTGAAATCAGAGAATTTGGACATTTTTTATTAAAAAATTACTTGAAACGATTAATCGATTATCAAAAAAGTTGGCGATTATTTTAATAATCGATTCGTCAATTAATCGTTGCATCTATCTATCTATCCGCATCAAGGGACTGGCCAATGTAGTATATTCATCATTCAACTCTGTGTGATATTCAATTGTTTTTGTTGTTGATGCTACTGTATTTATTTTGTGAAGCCCTGTGTGTTGCCATTTCTTATTAACAAAGTTTGATTGACATACCGCTCTGGGAAAAAATGAAGAGACCACTCCAAATGTTCAGTGTCTCTTGTTTTACTATTTCTAGGCATATGTTTGAGTAGAATGAACATTTTGGTTTTATAATATAAACTACTGACAACATTTCTACCAAATTCACAATACAGTTTTAGTCATTAAAGAGCATTTTCAATAAGTAATGTAGAGATGAAGATTGAAGAAAAATCCAGACTGGTCTCTTCATTTTTTCCAGAGCTGTATTTGCACTGTAAACAAGACGTCACACTTGTCTTGGTCTTTTTATCGTCGGATGTAGTATGTAGAATAGAAAAAAGAAAGTATGTAATTCGGAACGCAACCTATGTACCTTACTAATAAGTATGGAGGATTGTAAGGGCCAAAACGAAATAAATAAATAAAAGTATACATATATATTTACACATTTTATTATATAATTATACATACAGTTATTTATTCAATCATTTAATTATATATTATGTGGAATTATTTATATGTATTTTATATTTTTTATTTATTCAGTTTTGTTACTAAATCCATCCATAACTAAGGCAAGGCAAGGCAAGTTTATTTCTATAGCACAATTCAGACACAAGGCCACTCAAAGTGCTTTACAGGAGCAAGATTAGAATACATAAAACACATTATAAAACATTTAAAAGCAAATAAAAGAAGCAAATAAAATAAAAATTTCAGGTTACAAAAAAGTCTTCAGACTCGATTTAAAAGAACTGAGAGTTGCAGCAGACCTCAAGTTCTCTGGGAGATTGTTTCAGATTTGTGTGTGTGCGTGTGTGTGTGTGTGTGTGTGTGTGTGTGTGTGTGTAAGCTGCTTCTCCTCCATAACTAAGGGAACTATAAGATAATGAATGATTTCCCTGCTCTTGTGTTGCAGCACTACACCTGCTGACTACCTGAACACCTTTGCCTTCCTGGACAAACTGGCAGAAAACCTGAAGATTAAACTGTCCAGCCCGCCCAAGCTGTGATCCCACACACTAGGCTTTAGCAGCACACACACACACTAAGGAGACACATGCACACGGAGAGACACACACACACGGACACACACACACACAAAGAAGGACACACACACACGGACATACAGAGACACACACACACAAGGAGACACACACACACGTAGACACACACCGGACTCACACATACCCATGCACACACATAAAACACATGCACATGGACGCACATGCACACATGCACGTGAACGCACACTCACACGCACACAAAGAAGGACACACTCACACATGCACACACTTTAAGTCATTCCCAAACTAGGTAAAGGGGTTGATCATGTATTGGTCAGAAAATGAGAACACAAAACCTCGTATAGCTGAATTGCACTAGGTTTTTTCCTGAAGTGAGTTATGCCTCGTTTCCAAGGTTCGGAGCGGCTCAGTTCGCTTATATTTGCGTGTTTCCATTGCCAAAAAGTTGGGTAGGGTCCCAAAAAAATAAGCAAGCTGAATTCAGTACTCCTCGGTTGGGGTACCAAGCCGTCTGAAAGGGTGCCGAAAAAGGCGGAGCTACACACTGCCGTCCGTTTTATTGGTCGAAAGAATAATTTCCGCCGTGTGTAGTCACCTCGGCGAGAGTGAAGAGAGTCTTGTGTTAGGCAAAAAAAAAATGGCGGCGCAGCACTCTGTTTATTGTGTGGTGTTTTTTTTTTCCTCATTGAATTAATCAGCGGGCTTTACTGTGTCCCACTGCTACGATGTCACCATAGTTTGTGGAAGCGAGGCATGTGCGTGTGTGTGTGTGTGTCTGTGTGCGCGTGTGTGTGTGTGTCTGTGCGTGTGTGTGTGTGTGTGTGTGGACAGTATTTTTGAGGGTACACAATCCTCACTGCCTTATAATTCCTCATGTGTCGAAGTAATTGGTCGATTGTTTTGGTCATCTCTTATGTCTTGTAATGTTTTATCAATAACTTCAGGCCACATACTATCCCTGCGTTCCAATCCCCACACTTCCATACTATTTAGTATGCTAGAAAAAGATTTAGGATGTCCCAATACATGCTTGTAAAAATGCAGTATGCCAAAAAACACCTGCATGCCCGATTACATTCAAATGGCATTTTTTAGTATGCAAACAAGCATACTTAAAGGTGCTACGAGGAACTTTTAAATATTTCTGGAACGGTCTCATTTTTCCTCTGATGATCATGAATTACATGTAGCAGCAAACGAGACCATCAGTGCAAAGAATGCTATTTTTATATAGTTTTTCTTAATGCCTTTGTCATGGGTATACGCTCACCCAGGAACAACAGCTGGCATAGTAAAAACACTACCGCTTTTGTCCAAAGAATTGCAAGAATTAACACAAACTGAAAGTTCCTTGGAGCACCTTTTTTAAGTATGTAGTATAGTGAAAAGAAAAAGTATGCAATTTGGAACGCAGGGTATATTTCAATGCCTGTTTAAAAACACTGTAATTCAGCATTTAACTAATAAAACAATTTAAATGCGATACTAGAATAATGTAGCACTAAGTACATACTAAAAAGGTTTATGACTTTTCTTAACACAAACAATACATTGCTTTTTAGATCCATAACTTTACATGTTACAGTTGTCTAAGAGATGTATTTATTCGCCCTTCGTCTGTCTGTCTGTGTGTGTGTGTGTGTGTGTGTGTGTGTGTGTGTGTGTGTGTGTGTCTGTCTGTCTGTGTGTAATAGCATTCCAGTTTGTCATTAGTGCAAATCCCGCCAAAATCGTGTTGTTCATCGATATCTGTTGGTTTGTCAAAAGTCCTAATATGCTAACTCACAATAAAATGATTTTTTAAAAGAAATATGGTTGTTATTTTTTTTAGCTGGATTACTTTCACGGGGCGCTGAGGCCGCCATGTTGCACCGCCATGTTTCTACAGTAGCACAGAGCGGACAAACTTAACGGCCTTACATGTTTTTATTAGGGCTGTCAAATGATTAAAATGTTTAATCAGATAAATCACACGGTGCTGTGGATTAATCACAATTAATTCTACCATTCGAAAAATGTTTGAAAAATTCGAATTTTCGATGTATATTGTTGTATGACCGGAAAGATAAATGACAGAAGGTGGATATGTACATTTAAAATTAGTATTTTTATTAATGGGAAAATCCAAATGATGGGTTTAATACTGAAAATAAAATTAAAATCAAACTAAAATATATACCTAACTACCACACCATAATTCAATTTGTCTATCTCTTTGCAATGTCTTTGAGCAAATATAGGATAGTTCAAAAAGGTTCATTTAGTCTAACTTGATGAATTAACTTGTATGTTCATGTAAACAGACTAGTATACTAGTCTGTTTACATGAACATACAAGTTAAATATATGATAGGCTATATAATGGCATTTATTTGGTGAATCCATAGGTTGTGCATTCTTGAATACAAATTGATAGAATTTCCTTAAATAATTTTTTTTTAAATGCAGTACTACCGATTGTCCAGCAAGTGTCGCCATTTCACTTCAAACCCTTCCACACTGATACTAGACGCGCTGTAGTTCAAGGGGCGAGATAGGAGTTGACTCATATGCACTCTGTCAATAGCTTTGTACTGAGATTATAACCACAGGACAGTAGCCGATACTGAGTGTGTGTGTGTGTGTGTACCGGTGTCTGTACGTGTCTAAAATGGATCCATATAACAACCAGAGATATACAGGGAATCAACGCAACCCCCGGAGGAACCATGGTTACCCCAATAATAACGCACCGGGGGAATATGGAGACACCGACCAGACACCTGAGAATAACCCCAACAGAGACGCACCTGACCCGGCTAACCCACCAGCCAATGACCGCCAACCGCAGTAGTAAGTGACAGTCATTGTGATAGTGTCTTTTTTTACTGACATAAGCATGTTATAAAGTGTGACACAATAGGCTATATTTCGACATTTTTAAGTAGGCTACAGCTGTTGTATTGCTTTTTAAATGGTCTATACAATAATAGTCTAAAACTAAAATCAAGTTATTGTTACAACAAAGTAGGAGCAGTGGGCTAAGTGACATTAACGGTGTTTTTACGTAAATAAACAAAAGTTTTGTCTGAAGCTTGACACTATATTTTGACACAACTTAAGCACAAACATGTTATATAGCTTAGCCTGTTGCTTTTAAATAACACCAAATAAGGGTTTTAATTCACCGAAGCTACAGTGGCTAACATATTGTCAAACTTGGTCACAAATTGACGGTTAATGTGTTGTGTGTTTACTGAAAAATAAACCTAAACATTTTGATATAACTTAATCACAGCTATGTCCTAATGCTTTAATATGATAACAATGCTATACATGTATTATTTAAACTAAGCTACCATTAGCATACACAGTACACACCATTAGCTTACATAACATTAGTGAAACTTAGCAAGAAAACATTTCTGTGACAGTGTGTTATGTGTTGTATGAAGTGTGGCCCTATATATTTTGGCATATTTTAATCAAAGACTAGTTGTTATGCTTTGTAATGATAACACCAAAATATATTGTATTAATTCAACAAGGCTACAAAGGCTCATATGTGATATTTAGTTAGGAAAGGAAAAGGACATTTTTTTTGTTATGTTAGTTTCTGATTCTGACTTTCGCTTTCGTTTCCTGTGATCAGAGAGGGGAATGGTGCCTTCACGGTCCCTCGGAAATCTCAATGGCTGGTGGCATGGGGCTATCATACCTTTTTTAAGTTCAGAGTTTTAACATCAAATAAAAAATAGTCTACTCTGTAAGATAATACAGTGCATTAAGCTTTGTTTGGTAACATATTAAAATAATACAACATTAATAATTTCACTTATATTTATATATTATATTCATAAATTACAGGATATTGAAAAAAAATTACACTGCTGTTGTCTTTGAAGTAGCCTACTCTTTGCACTGTTGGACTCTTGTTTGCACTATACACAAATAGTTTGACTTTAAAAAAATGCATTAGGCAAAATTTGACAAAAGTGAGTCATGTTCATTGATTAAAATTCATTAAAATTCTTAAAATATAAAATGGTATAAAAATAAATTAAATACATTTTATTTAATACTATAAACATAGATATCAATATATAATAATAATAATAATAATAATAATAATAATAATAATAATAATAACAATAATAATATTAATAATAAATAAATAAATAATAATAATAATAAGAATAATAATAATAATAATAATAATAATAATAATAATAATAATAATAATAATAATAATAATAATAATAATAATAATAATACATAAATAAATAAATTAAAAATAAATATATGAAAAGAATAAAGGAATTTATGGCTGTACTACAGATGTTCTGGGATAGGAAATTAAAAAGTGATTTGAAAATGAAACTCTGAAAATGAAACTGATAGTTATTTCTGTGGGGCGACTGTGGCTCAGTTGATAGAGCGGGTCGGCTGATGATCAAAGGGTTGGAGGTTCGATCCCCGCCCTGCCACCTGTGTCATGGTTGTTGTGTCCTTGGGCAAGACACTTCACCCACCTTGCCTCGTGTGAATGTCGATAGTTAGCCTGCTGCTATCGGTGTATGAATGTGTGTGTGAATGGTAACGTGGGAAAGGAAAACAGGTCTCCCTTGTAAAAGAGTCTTCGGTCTCAATGGGATTTACCTGGAGAAATAAAGGTTAAAAAAAAAAAATGTCCTTGTCTCTCTGTCTGTGTCTCAGTGCCGGTGCGTTCACTGCCATGCCACCAAACGAGTCTCGGAGAAGGGAGATTCAAAGGGGTACGTCAACACTTCCTGCTTTCAACTCTCTCTCACACACACACACTGGTTGCATTCCAAATCGCATACTCTTTCTTTTTTCTATTCTACATACTACATCCGACGATAAACATAATCTAGTTAGGATGCAGTAGGCATACTATTGGGACATACTTTTACTCTCTTATTTCATCATAACATTGCGCCTTAATCTTGCCTCTTGCTTTTATATCCGTCGCATCCCCGTTTGTTTTCATATGGAGGCTTCGTCGATGTGACGTCGCTTCACGTGCGCACTGGATTGTGGGTCAGAATCGCCCAAATAGGATGCAGTTTTCAACACTAACAATCTTGGCCGCATGAAGTAGGACATCCGGGTACTTCTAACCATCCTAAATCTGGCCACAAGAATCGGGACATCCTAAATCTTTTTTCTACATACTATATAGTAGAAAGTATGCGATTCGGAACGCAACCACTCACCACTCACTCACTCACTCACTCACTCACTCACTCACTCACTCACTCACTCACTCACTCACTCACTCACTCACTCACTCACTCACCTTTATGATGTCATAAATTCTTAATTTTCTTTCCCATCAAAGGTGGAGTCAGTGATTCTGGAGAACGCTTGTTTTCAAAATCAGATTGTGTCAAAATCAGTGAATATCTCCTCATGATCCGCTACCTGTCTGTACTGTGTGTGCAATGAAAATAAACAGGTGTTAATACACAGCCTAGGCTCTGTAAACTGGTATGTAAACATGCTTTATTGATAGTGTAGAGACAGAGTTGAAATGGGGCAGAGAGGGGAGTGACATGCAGAGAACCACCGCGGGCTGGAATCGAACCCGGGTCCGCTGCTGGCCGAGGCCCATGGGGGGGGGGGGGGGGGGGGGGGGGGGGGGGGAAGCCCTACCAACTGAGCTAAGGGTGCCCCGAGATATTCACTGATTTTGACAAAAAAGTGATGTTGACAACAAGCGTTCTCCAGAATCACTGACTGCACCTTTAATCTAATGTGAGTTTGTGTTTTTCTCCAGTGGCCCAGAGGGGAGAGGAGGAGCTGCAGAGATACAGAGAGGCAAACAGACCCACAGCAGTCCACATCAACCCAGAACCTGTTGGTAAAAAAAACTAAAAAGCCGGGTTTGAAAAGCCCTACTAACGTCCTCCCTCCTACATACTCAACATGTATATACTACACACTGTCTACTTAACCACCCATTGTGTATGCGAGGTTCGTCGGACCGTTTACACTGAAGTATACAGAAGCATTAAAGAATTTAAAAAATAACTTATCGATCCATACACAAAATCTTCCCCGGAAGTAAGTACTCATCCGGGCATTTCTCGCCTACACAAACTCGCATACACAACCACAACATGCCACAAACTGACGTCAAAATTAGTATGAGTAGGACATTAGTAGGGCTTTTAGTATGAGTAGGACGTTAGTAGGGCTTTTAGAACAGAGCCATTAACTAAATACATCTTCACCTCATCAATTTAATATATTACACACAAGACCGCCATGTTTCTACAGTAGCTCAGAACGGACAAACTTAACGGCCTTACACATTTTTTATATATAGTGGGCAGATCCAGAGTGGCACTGGGCAGATCCAATAGTTTTAAACTTCAACAGACACCCGCCTCTAAGTGAGTGGACGTTTGGCAAATAGAGCACTTCCAGACCTTCTGTACAAATGAAATGAAGTACGATGGTCTGGTAGGATCAGGCTACTGGTAATTAGGGGAAGTTGGAATCTGGAATCTCACCACTAGATGACACCAACATACTCGTATATTACACACTGTACCTTTAACATAAAACTGGTGTTGACATCTTTACACCGGCCCCGTCCCTAGTCCCCGTCCTGTGTGTAATAATTTAATTCTAACTTTGGTTGCGTTCTGAATCGCATACTCTTTCTTTTTTCTATTCTACATACTACATCTGACGATAAAAGGAATCTAGTTAGAATGCAGTAGGTAGGCATACTATTGGGACATACTTTTCTGTCTTATTTCATCATAACATTGCGCCTTGATCTTGCCTCTTGCTTTTATATCCGTCGCATCCCCGTTTGTTTTCATATGGAGGCTTCGTCGATGTGACGTCACTTCATGTGCGCAATGGATTGTGGGTCAGAATCGCCCAAATAGGATGCACTTTTCAACACTAAAAATCTTGGCCGCATGAAGTAGGACATCCGGGTACTTCTAACTATCCTAAATCTGGCCACAAGAATCGGGACATCCTAAATCTTTTTTCTACCGTACTATATAGTAGAAAGTATGCGATTCGGAACGCAACCTAAATTTGCATACCATCCCATTCGTAATGTTAATAATTTAATTCTAACTTTATTTCTCTTGTGCTTAAGGTGGCGGTGGTGTAACCATGGCAGCAGCCCGGGAGAAACAGCTGAACGATGCACGGTCTGTCGGGTCTGTCAAACTGCGGAATAGGGTAAATACGTAACCACACATTCATTTATCCGCTCGGTGGTGTTGTGTGCTAGCCTGGCTCCGCCCGCCCGCCTACTTCCGGCCAAATTTAATTTTCCCTTCAGTAGTCAGTCTGGGTGTACAGCCCATTTCCCAGTTTTGCCGGAGATTCGACAGCCGTTCCAATCAGCGAACAGAGCGAGTGGCTGAGAACGATGACGTCGAAGTCGCGCTCCAGTTTCAGTTGCCAGAAGCCGGCTCATGACACACGTGACGACCAAACGTTATGCGATTGGTTGGCTAATCCAGAGTGGCACTGGGCAGATCCAATAGTTTTAAACTTCAACAGACACCCGCCTCCATGAGTGAACGTTTGCCAATTACAGCACTGCCAGACCTTCTGTACAAATGAAATGAAGTACGATGGTCTGGTTGGACCAGGCTAGTTGTGTGCCCCCAACAGAGCCTACCAGGCAGCGCTGCATGGTTAAGGGGGCAGTGTGTGATATGACATCATCAAGAAAGTTCTAGAATGCAGCGCTCCCTGGGTAACCCCAACCCTTTTGAATAACAACAGAAGCTACAGTGGCCTTCAAGGACAAGAACAATTCTAAATTCTAAACAATGCACCTGATGACATTCCAAAAACATGGATGCCTCCGTAAGACTTGCCTGCTCAATGTACAAAATGTAATATTAATATTTGTAATTCAGATTATTGGCAGAGGTGATTTTACACCAATGAGGACATATTTATGAATGAGGATATTGATTTTAGCTATTACATTACTTAAAATGTTACACAGTGTCCCTTTAAGGTTAGGTTTAGGGCCTTCCCTATTGTATTTAAATGTTCTATTTCTATTCATTAGCTTTTAAATGTTTTATTTATATTCATTCACTTTTCTACTGTGTATTATGTATTTCTTGCCCCTGTAAAGCACTTTGAATGGCCTTGTGTCTGAATTGTGCTATAGAGATAAACTTGCCTTGCCTTTCCGGGCAGTGCTGCCTTGAAGGCTCTGTTGGGGGCACAAAACACCAAACACCAATTTATTATTTGTTGCAAATACACTCCTGGAACACAAATCACATCTTTATTCATTTAAAGGTGCAGTGTGTAATATGACATCATCAAGAAAGTTCTAGAAAGTTCTAGAATGCAACGCTCCCTAGGTAACCCCAACCCTTTTGAATAATAACAGAAGCTACAGTGGCCTTCAAGGACAAGAACAATTCTAAATTTTAAACAATGCACCTGATGACATTCCAACTATGACACTTCCAAAATGGCGGTGACAAGGCCTTGGTCCAAAGTATGCAGAAATATGGACATATATGAGACCCTTTCTAAGGGAAAAAATAATAATTCAAAACATTTTTTTCAGCTATTATGCACTAAACTAAATGTACTTATGGATATTATAATTACTTTCTACAAAATCTGCTAGGAAATAAAACCCAAAATTCTACACACTGCACCTTTAATGTGACTTGTTTTTGTTTGAAGCTGAAGAAGCAGGAGCAGGACCAGAGGAAGAGACAGGAAGAGGAGGAGACCAATCAGAAGATGAAAGACGAAGCCAGGCAGAAGGTGAGGTGATAATTAAACAGGAAAATCGACTTTTTCAACCTTTAAGCCAAACCGAGATATTTAGATTTTTGATTATTTTTAACCTTTATTTATAATAAATAGCAAACTAATAAATGCTTAAAATTAATTATATATAGGCCTATATATATATATATATATTTTTTTTTTTATGATTATTTTTTCGGCAATTTTACTTTATTAGACAGTTTGTAGAGACAGAGATGAAATGGGGTCAGAGAGGGGAATGACATGCACAGAGAACGACCCGGGCTGGATTCTAACCCGGGTCTGCTGTGAAGAGGACTGAGACTCTATTGTCTGTCTGTCTGTCAGTCTGTCTGTCTGTCTGTCTGTCTGTGTGTGTGTGTGTGCATGCGTGCGTGTCTGTGTGAGTGTGTGTGTGTCTGTGTCTGTGTCTGTGTGTATGTGTGTGTGTGTGGCCATGAGCGCCCCCAATTAGATCACACACATATATCT
>CM047516.1:28155616-28158116 GCA_026122265.1 Ammodytes dubius
CAATGCACCTGATGACATTCCAACTATGACACTTTCAAGATGGCGGCACTAGGCCTTGGTCCAAAATATGCAGAAATATGGACATATATGAGACCCTGTCTAAGGGGAAAAAAAAGTATTCAAAACATTTTCTTCAGCTATTATGCATTAAATTAAATGTACTTATGGATATTATAATTACTTTCTACAAAATCTGCTAGGAAATAAAACCCAAAATTCTACACACTGCAGGTTTAAATTTGCTACGAGGAACTTATAAATATTCCTGAAAAAGTCAAATTTTTCCCTCTGAAGATCATAAATTACATGTAACAGCAAACGAGACCATCAGTGCTAAAGAATGCTATTTTTATGTAGTTTTTCTTAATGCCTTTGTCATGGGTATACACTCACCCAGGAACAACAGCTGGTGTGGTACCTTTTAACATCTTCATGTCAAGATGAAAATGGAAACAAAACCCTAACATTCGGTGGTGTAGTGGATAGAGCGCGTACCATATCGGCTCCGGCATTCGTTGCAGTGGTCGCGGGTTCAAATCCGACCCGTGGACCTTTACTGCAGGTCATCCCCCCCCCCCCCCCCCCTCTCTCTCTCTCTCTCTCTCTCTCTGTCTGTCTCCCCATTTCAACTCTGTACTGTCTAATAAAGCTTGAAAATGCCAAAAATGTATCTTAAAAATGTATTTATTTTAAATGTGAAGTTTAATTTTGTATTAGTACAGTGTGTGATGTGTGTATGTTTCATTAACAGGTCGACTGATCGGTTTCTGCAGCGGTTTGAGAGGACGGCCCCGGGTCCACAGGCATCCAGCAGCGCTACACACACGTCATCCGGGGTGAGACAGAAACCGCAGTGTGTGTGTGGTGTGTGTGTGTGTGTGTGTGTGTGTGTGTGTGTGTGTGGTGTGTGTGTGTGTGTGTGTGTGTGTGTGTGTGTGTGTGTGTGTGTGTGTGTGTGTCTGTCTGTCTGTCTGTCTGTCTGTGTGTGTAGGAGAGAGAGAGAGAGAGAGAGAGTGTGTGTGTGAGAGTGTATGTGTGTGTGTGTGTGTGCGCATGTTTATGGTTGTGTGTGTAGGAGAGAGAGAGAGAGAGTGTGTGTGTGTGTGTGTGTGTGTGTGTTTATGGTTGTGTGTTTGTAGGAGAGAGAGAGAGAGTGTATGTGTGTGTGTGTGTGTGCGAGCGCGCTTCTTGTTCTTTCATGTTTTGTTTGATTCCAGATCATTTTTTACATCATTGTGTGCGTGTGTATATATTAAATGCACACACACACACACACACACACACACACACACACACACACACACACACACACACACACACACACACACACACACACACACACACACACACACACACACACACACACACACACACACACAGTTCCCAGGGTTCAGCTTTGAGCCTCATATCTGTGGCTGATGAGTGGCTTTGTGAGCTGTTTTCTCAGTAAACACTCTTGTGTTGTGTGTGTCTGTGTGTGTGTGTGTGTGTGTGTGTGTGTGTGTGTGTTGTGTGTCTGTGTGTGTGTGTGTGTGTGTGTGTGTGTGTGTGTGTGTGTGTGTGTGTGTGTGTGTGTGTGTGTGTGTGTGTGTGTGTGTGTGTGTGTGTGTGTGTGTGTGTGTGTGTGGGGCGGCGCTGGTATTAAGCGGTATCCCTCGGTAGGCTGGGTTAGGGGAACCAAAAGGTCCCCCTGAAATCATCTCCTGGTCACAGGAAAAAAATTACCCCGTTCACCTGCAGTGTCATGTCTGTCTGTCTGTCTGCTCCATTCTCTCTCTTTCTCTCTCTCTCTCTTCGCTCTCTCTCTCTCTCTCTCTCTCTCTCTCTCTCTCTCTGTCTCCCCCTCTCTCTCTCACACACACACACCCTTTCTCTCTCTCTTTCTCTTTTTGTTGATTTTCCTGGGAGGGGAACGGGTGGAAATCGGAGTTCAAGGGACTTCCCAGAGTTCATGCTGAGCGTAGACAGACAGAGTGTGTGTGTGTGTGTGTGTTTGTGTGTGTGTGTGTGTGTGTGTGTCTGCGTGCCTGTGTGCGTGTGCCTGCATGCCTGTGTGTGTGTGTGCGCCTGTGCCTGCGTGTGTGTGCGTGTGTGCGCCTGCATGCCTGTGTGTGTGTGTGTGAGCGTAGACAGACACACAACATGACATTTCCGTGATGAATTTTACAAAATAATAGTGAGAAGAAAAAAAAAATGCTAAAAAACCTGCGCTAGTAAAAGTACCTGGATTTGACCCAAACTCAAGTCTAGTCAGTCAAGGAAAAGGGCGGAATGGGTGGCGACCATTTTAAATAACTTTGCCTTATAAAGGTGCACAAGATACACTGTCCCTGCGTTCCAATCCCCATACTTCCCTACTATTTAGTATGCCAGAAAAAGATTTAGGATGTCCTAATACATGCAGGTCAATTGTAGTATGCTGAACATACATAAATGCCCCGCTAACTCCAATAACATTTTGGATTATTCGTCTTTATTCTTGACATTTCTCGACATAATG
>CM047516.1:28163116-28185616 GCA_026122265.1 Ammodytes dubius
GGTAACTAGTTACTTCTATTATAAAGTAATTCAGTTAGTAACTCAGTTACTTTTTGGAACAAGTAGTGCAGGGCTATTCAATAGGCGGCCCGCGGCCAGGTGCGGCCCGCGAAGGAATATTTACTGGCCCCGCCTTGACTACTGACCGAACCAAAAATTATTATTATTATTTTTTTTTTTTTTTTTTTTTTTTTTTTTTTTTTTTAGAGGTGCACAATCAATGTACTAGCACGTGTGATGTGTGCTTTTGCATGGTCATAACTGCACGAAAGGCCGCGATCTGCAGTAAATAAATGTGCACATGTGTCTCCAAGCTTTTCTCTATCAGCTGCTCTGTGTATGCAGCTTTGTGGGCGCGATTGTACCGCAGTGTAAGTGTATGGTCCATTATTTGTATTTAGTGTGTCTGCATAATATTGCACCAGTAGAACTTTGCATGTTTGCACAAAATTTGTACCTTCACATAGCAAACAAAATTGCACAACTGTAAAGTCAGTGTCTGTAGTTTTTTTGTATTCAAATAAGCAGTTGTTTATTTCTGTACTGTGCATTGGCATCTTTGAGCAAAATACAGCCAAAAAATTTTGCCGCGGCGCTCTGCGCGCGCCCTCCCATGACCCTGGACAGTGACCCCCTTTACAAACACATTTTTGGGGGGGACCACTGTAAGGTGTTGCACTTAGAGTAGCCTACATTTATTTATATGTTTTTTGATAAGCTGTTGCACTCTTAGTAAACCTAGGCCTACCTGTATTTTGATAAGCTGTTGCACTTAGAGTACATTTATTTCTACGTATTTTGATAAACTGTTGAAGAGTTAACCTATTGTGTTTTCCTGAACTGATAAGATTGTTAAACACTTAAACAACTGGCAGCCTATGTTAATCAAATAGGGATTTTTTTTGATAAGCTGGTGAACTCTATTTGATAAAACAAAGACAATATATGCACTCCTATGTCGTTGTAGTGTTTTACAGTATATGTAGCTATTGATGTGATGCTCATCAATTTTAGGCATTTTTTTCTGGCCCCTCATTTTGGATCATTTCCACCAACCGGCCCCCATTCAAAACTAATTGAATAGCCCTGAAGTAGTGAGTAACTATAACTAATTACTTTTTTAAAGTAACGTTCCCAACACTGATCATATTCCATTTGTTAACAATGGCTCTGCTTTTTCCTGTTGTTTTTATTGTTGCTTTTATCTATTTTATATTGCTCACTCACTGCTGCTTTTTCAAAAAATGTAAACTTATGTGCGGTGTCTTGAGAGAGAGAGAGGGAGGGAGAGAGAGAGAGAGAGAGAGGGAGGGAGAGAGACAGGGAGAGAGAGAGCGGGAGAGAGGGAGAGAGGGAGGGAGAGAGAGAGAGAGGGAGAGAGATAGGGAGGGAGAGGGGGAGAGGGAGAGGGAGGGAGGGAGAGAGAGAGAGGGAGACAGAGAGAGAGAGAGATAGAGAGAGGGAGGGAGAGAGAGGGAGGGAGGGAGAGAGCGGGAGAGAGAGAGAGAGAGGGAGAGAAAGAGAGAGGGAGATAGAGAGAGAGGGAGATAGAGGGGGAGAGGGAGGGAGAGAGGGAGGGAGAGAGCGAGAAAGGCGCCTTTAAATAAAATGTATTACTATAGTTTTATTATTATTATCCCTACCTACATTGTTTCATTTTGTAGGTTTACATATTTTTCTGCTTTCTATCTTCAAACAGTGTTCCAGGGATCACATTTTCCCTTTGAGGAAAGTTTGTTCATTCAGTTATGAGAATATACCTTAGAAAATGTTTCACTTCTCTGACACACTCAAAGATACATAGTGCACCTTTAAAGGTCATATGAGGAACTTTCAGTGTATCTTAATTATTGCTCCCCCTTTGGACAAAAGCGGTAGTGTTTCTTTTACTACACCAGCTGTTGTTCCTGGGTGAGCGTATACCCATGACAAAGGCATTAAGAGAAAACTATATAAAAATAGCATTCTTTCTCTGCACTGATGGTCTCGTTTGCTGTTATATGTTATGTATGATCATCAGAGGAAAAATGAGACTGTTTCAGGAATATTAAAAAGTTCCTTGTAGCATCTTTAAACCTGCAGTGTGTAGAATTTTGGGTTTTATTTCTTAGCAGATTTTGTAGAAAGTAATTATAATATCCATAAGTACATTTCATTTAGTGCATAATAGCTGAAAAAAATGGTTGACTTATTTTTTTTCCCCTTAGAAAGGGTCTCATATATGTCCATATTTCTGCATATCTTGGACCAAATCCTAGTGCCGCCATCTTGAAAGTGTCATAGTTGGAATGTCATCAGGTGCATTGTTTAAAATTTAGAATTGTTCTTGTCCTTGTCCTTGAAGGCCACTGGAGCTTCTGTTATTATTCAAAAGGGGTGGGGTTACCCAGGGAGTGTTGCATTCTAGAACTTTGTAGAACTTTCTTGATGATGTCATATTACACACTGCACCTTTAAGTTATGAGAAAATGATCTGCTGGCACCAATGCTATTGTGCTAACTCCCCCATACATTCATTCTGGTTACGCACTTTTTACTTTGCTATGTCTGCACTTGTTGCATATCAGAGTTTTGTTTGTTTTAAACTATTTTTTTCATTTGAAATTCTGGACACCTGGATTAATGCTGGTGTCATGTTTGTTCTTTAAATACCTTACATGCAGTGGAGGAGATCCGTGGAGTTCCTGTGTGTGTGCGTGTGTGTGTGTGTGTGTGTGTGTGTGTGTGTTTGTGCGTATGTGTAAGCTTGTGTGCGTTTGTGTGTCTGCGTGTGTGTGTGTGTCTGCGTGTGTGTGTGTCTGCGTGTGTGTGTGTGTGCGTGCGTGTTTGTGCGTATGTGTAAGCTTGTGTGCGTGCGTGCGTTTGTGTGTCTGCGTGTGTGCGTGTGTGTTGTGCATATGTGTAGGCTTGTGTGCGTGTGTGCGTTTGTGTGTGTGTGTGTGTGTGTGTTTGTGCGTATGTGTAAGCTTGTGTGCGTTTGTGTGTCTGCATGTGTGTGTGTGCGTGTTTGTGCGTGTGTCTGCGTGCGTGCGTGTGTGTTTGTTCGCTTGCGTGTGTGCATGTGTGTGTGTGTGTGCTGTGTGTGTGTGTGTGTGCGTGTAGAAAAATGTAACTTCTCTGACACACACAAACATAGTTACATAGTGCAACTTCAAAGCTATACCGTGGCTCTTATAACTTCTTTATCAGGACCATTTATGTACTCACCATACCCTCTGATAAGATACTATGTTTTACCTACCCAGTTCCCATGGGCATATCACCCTTTAGGACACTTAACCTACTTCACCGGTGGGAGTATGAAGGTGTATTGAACTCTGAGATCCTATGTAGTATAAATGTGCAAACATATTAGAAATCGGTTCATCCTAGCCTGAGAAAAGGCAGAAAGAGTGTTTTATGGTCTCACTGTCTAACCCTACATTTTCCCCATGCGTGACATCACACATGGGAAAATGTAGGGTTAAGATTAACAGGACAGCTGGGCCAAGGGAAGACTGAGGGAAGAAAAACCTAATTCATTATATTATAATAGTGATTTTATAATGATAGAACGCTGGATCTGTATGGGTGAAGTATTCCTTTAATGCTATCTTTTCATTTATACTTTTTTCTCAGAGTGCAGCCATGGAGAGCACACAGAGACAGAAGAGTGGCAGAGACCTACAGCATGACCACAGAAGGTATGTGCAACATGTATACACTACAGCTCTGGAAAAAAAATAAGAGACCACTCCAAATGTTCAGTGTCTCTTGTTTTACTATTTACAGGCATATGTTTGAGTAGAATTAACATTTTGGGTTTTATAATATAAACTACTGACAACATTTTTACTAAATTCCAATAGAATTTTTTGTCATTAAAGAGCATTTTCATGAAGTAATGTAGGGATGAAGATTTGACAAAAATCAGGACTGGTCTCTTAATTTTTTCCGGAGCTGTATATTTTTTTAGCCTATAGGCGTTGTAATAACACTTGACAGGTAGTGGATCTTGAGGAGCTATTCACTGATTTTGACAACAAGCGTTCTCCAGAATCACTGACTCCACCTTTAAACCTGCAGTGTGTAGAATTTTGGGTTTTATTTCCTAGCAGATTTTGTAGAAAGTAATTATAATATCCATAAGTACATTTAATTTAGTGCATAATAGCTGAAAAAAAATGTTTTAATTGTTATTTTTTCCCTTAGAAAGGGTCTCATATATGTCCATATTTCTGCATATTTTGGACCAAGGCCTAGTGCCGCCATCTTGAAAGTGTCATAGTTGGAATGTCATCAGGTGCATTGTTTAAAATTTAGAATTGTTCTTGTCCTTGAAGGCCACTGTAGCTTCTGTTATTATTCTAAAGGGTTGGGGTTACCCAGGGAGCGTTGCATTCTAGAACTTTGTAGAACGTACTAGATGATGTCATATTACACACTGCACCTTTAAGACATTTTAGAATCTACACAGGACTCAACTGGATTAATTGCTTGTTTTGTTGAACCTTCTTGAATAAATACCAGTCTAGACTAGGTCTAGATGCTCTGTGCAGTTTACAGACATCACTGTGTTTAGTGTGCAGCATTAAAAAATCTTTCAAACACATCACACTCACTGCCGCTTCCAGCCTGACTGCATATAAAAGTTATTAAAGTACAGCGTTTGTTAGTTTTATTTGAACCATTTATTATGTGTAGTTGTATTTCTGGGGCGCTCCGGTGGCGTAGTGGATAGAGCGTGTACCATATTGGCTCCAGCCTTCGTTGCAGTGGTCGCGGGTTCAAATCAGACCCGTGGACCTTTACTGCAGGTCATCCTCCCCCCCACCCCCCCCCCCCCCCCCCCCCCTCTCTCTCTCTCTCTCTCTCTTTCTCTCTCTCTGTCTCCCCATTTCAACTCTGTACTGTCTAATAAAGCTTGAAAATGCCCCAAAAAATAATCTTTAAATAAAAACATACTGTCATGGACATAAGATTTTGTCTTACACAAAAAGGTTGCAAGTCATATCAAATGGTCAAACCTTAATTACTGTAAAAGCTACAGTGTTTTATTTCGTAATATACTGACTATGTTGTCTAGTGGTGAGATTTTAGTTTGCAATTTTATTAACATGTTTTGAACAACCTACAACATCAAATTAAAATAAATACACTCATAACTGTTAACAAATTTTAACTTATTATTTTGAATCAGCCCCACTCCACTTGTAACTGTTTTAATTAGGCTATTGTTCTGCTTCCAAATCAAATCAGTTTTATTTGTATAGCCCAAAATCACAAATACATTTGTCTCAGTGGGCTTTACATTTCATACAATATGATACAATATGTGATATATATGTGATTTGAATGTTCTATTTGTTGTTGTCTCTTTGTAAAGCTTGTTGTGTATTCTCATTGTATATTGTGTATCTGTAAATAACTCGACGTCATTGTAAAAGAGGGTCACCCCTCAATGGATCTTTCGAGGTAAAATAAAGGAAACATTTATTCTATTTTGACAGGGTGAATTTAGCCTTTCTGGACAGACTTGAAGGTCAGGCTAGAGGCAGTGGAGAGGGGGAAGGATTTCAATACGGAGAGGAGACTTTAAATGAAGGTTTAAGACAACAGACGACCAACACACACGGAGAATTCTCCCCTCAACTCAACCAAGAGCAGAACTTCACTGGTTGGAGAGAGAACGCAGGTAGGTTGATCTGAGATTTTTTTATTTTTATTATTTTTGACACAGACTTAAACAGGCACTAATTCACTGTAACACACACACACACACACACACACACACACACACACACACACACACACACACACACACACACACACAGACTTAAACAGACAGTAATTCAATGTAGCAGACAGTGTTGCAGACTGAGAAAGCAGCTGAGAAAAGTTGTTCTTAAAATAAAATATACAATATCACAACGAGAACGCAGGTAAGTTTATTTTATTTTTATTTTTTTATATATATTTAAAAGTTCCTCGTAGCACCTTAGAGGCCACCAAATATTGTCCTAACCCTATGCCCTTCAATAATAAGGTCAAATCGTTGAGAATAAAACACATTATGGGGTGGTAGGATGGTTACTAAGGTGGCCGACCAGTAACCATGAGGTCGCTGGTTCAATCCCCGGCACCGGACAGGAGGAGGTGTTAGTTGTAAAAGGCTGGTATTGTGTCTACGGTGCCCACCATCTCTACCATTGTGTCCTTGAGCAAGACACTTAACCCCAAAACTGCTCCAGGGGCGCTGTACTATGGCTGACCCTGCGCTCTGACCCCCTCTGGAGTGTGGTAACTTGAGAGGGGAGATGAGAAAAGACAAATTTCAATGTGCCTCGTGTACAACTGACAAATAAAGATAACTTAACTTAACTTAATAACTTAAAGGTGCAGTGTGTAATATGACATCATCAAGAAAGTTCTACAAAGTTCTAGAATGCAACACTCCCTGGGTAACCCCAACCCTTTAGAATAATAACAGAAGCTACAGTGGCCTTCAAGGACAAGAACAATTCTACATTTTAAACAATGCACCTGATGACATGCCAACTATGACACTTCCAAGATGGCGGCACTAGGCCTTGGTCCAAAATATGCAGAAATATGGACATATATGAGACCCTTTCTAAGAGAAAAGAAAATTATTCAAATTTTTTTTTTCCGCTATTATGCACTAAATTAAATGTACTTATGGATATGATAATTACTTTCTAGAACATCTGCTAGGAAATAAAACCCAAAATTCTACACACTGCAGGTTTAACTTAACTTAACATTATCAGCCTGTCCATCCATCTCAGCCCCATCCGAATATAAAAGGCATGCAAGCTACCGTCTGCAATTATTGGCACTAACTGTAGACACACTGGCGTTCAGATGTCTCATTACATTACTAACGCTACACAGACTTAAACAGACACTGATTCACTGTAGCACACACACACACACACACACACACACAGACACACTCACACACACACACACACACAGTGATGCACGCAAACACATACACAAACAGAAGGCCTACACACACACACACACACAGTGATGCACGCAAACACACACACAAACAGAAGGCCTACATACACACACACACACACACACACACACCACAGAGACAGACTTAAACAGACAGTAATGTAATGTAGCAGACACTGTTACAGACACATGCATGAATGCAACTGAGAAATGTTGTTCTTAGAAAAATACTGTATACAATAACACAACATGTTACTTAGGTAACTCGGATGAGATGAAACACACACACACACACAGACGCACGCGCGCACACACACACACACCTTCACGCACACACACACACACACACACACACCTTCACGCACGCACACACACACACTAACACACACACAGACGCGCGCACGCACACACACACACACACCTTCACGCACGCACACACACACACTAACACACACACAGACGCGCGCACGCACACACACACACACACACACCCTTCACGCACGCACACTCTAACACACACACACACACAAACACAGTGATGCACGCAAACACACACACACAGTGATGCACGCAAACACAGACACACACACACACACACACACACACACACACACACACACACACACACACACCACACACACACATACAACACACACACACACACACACATACACACACACACACACACACACACACACACACACACACACACACACACAGAAACACACACACATTATACTAGAGGGTCCTCTGTTTCTCACGCTTTTTTTTTCACCGCTGGTCAACCAAACCCTTACTCAGACATATGACAAGTTGCCCACCTCATGCTTTCTTTAGAAGACTGTGAGTGTGTGTTTAGTCTGCATTAAACAGGCACTGTGTGTGTGTGTGTGTGTGCGTGTGCGTGTGCGTGTGTGTGTGTGTGTGTTTAGTCTGCATTGAATCAGAAGGGGCTTTACATGGGGCGCTTCGGTGGTGTAGTGGATAGAGCGTGTACCATATTGGCTCCGGCCTTCGTTGCAGTGGTCGCGGGTTCAAATCTGACCCGTGGACCTTTACTGCAGGTCATCCCCCCCTCTCTCTCTCTCTCTCTCTCTCTCTCTCTCTCTCTCTCTCTCTCTCTCTCTCTCTCTCTCTGTCTCCCCATTTCAACTCTGTACTGTCTAATAAAGCTTGAAAATGCCAAAAAAAATCTTTAAAAAAAAAAAAAAATGCTGTCAATGTGCTACCATAACGTAGGTAGAAAGCTATGCGTGGCACGTAGCGACACTGTAGCTCCTGGCATTCATAATCCTGCTGATACTTGTATTTTTGTTGGCAACGTGTGTGTGTGTGTGTGTGTGTGTGTGTGTGTGTGTGTGTGTGTGTGTGTGTGTGTGTGTGTGTGTGTGTGTGTGTGTGTGTGTGTGTGTGTGTGTGTGTGTGTGTGTGTGTGTGTGTGTGTGTGTGTGTGTGTGTGTGTGTGTGTGTGTGTGTGTGGTGCGTGCGTGCGTGCGTGCGTGCGTGCGTGCGTGCGTGCGTGCGTGCGTGCGTGCGTGCGTGCGTGCGTGCGTGCGTGCGTGCGTGCGTGCGTGCGTGCGTGCGTGCGTGCGTGCGTGCGTGCGTGCGTGCGTGCGTGTGAATGTGAGCGTTTTACTTACGCTCTCTTGGGCACAACCGTTTACTTACGGTGAATTAAGCAACATTATTAAATACTTTGACACAAGTGTTTGGGCTTGCAAAAGAAGTTAGACAGACAGACAGACAGACAGACAGACAGACAGACAGACAGACAGACAGACAGACAGACAGACAGACAGATAGACAGACAGACATGTAGATAGATAGATAGATAGATAGATAGATAGATAGATAGATAGATAGATAGATAGATAGATAGATAGATAGATAGATAGATAAATAGACAGACAGACAGACAGATCTTAGTCTTGTCATGTAATTTATGATCATCAGAGGAAAAATTAGACAATATTTCAATGTTCAAAAATAGTTTACAAGTTCCACATAGCTTCTTTAAAAACAAAACAAAAATTACATTAAAAAGCTTCACACACGCACACACACACTGAGATACACACACACACACACACACACACACTGAGATACACACACACACACACACACACACACTCACTCTCTCTCTCTCTCTCTCTCTAACACACTATGTCATTAGGCTTCAGGTATGTTAATTGGAGAGAAACCAAATGACACACTGACAGACAGTGGGCTTGTAGCCAAAGTGAGCAGTCCCTCCCTTTATAATTGGCCTGTATTGACACACTAAGTTTAATACCTGAAGTGTGTGTGTGGGTGTGTGTGTGTGTGTGTGTGTGTGTGTGTGTGTGTGTGTGTGTGTGTGTGTGTGTGTGTGTGTGTGTGTGTGTGTGTGTGTGTGGTGTTCGTTCTTACTGTGTGTGTGTCTGTGTGTGTTCCTACTGCTTGTGTGTTTGTGTGTGTGTTCTTACTGTGGCTCTAAGCGTGTGTGTGTGTGTGTGTATCTCAGTGTGTGTGTATCTCAGTGTGTGTCTCAGTGTGTGTGTGTGTGTGTGTGTGTGTCTCAGTGTTGTGTGTTCTAATACCTGAATGGTTACCGTGGTTATTACCTCTGAATACCTGCCACTCAACACAAGAGAGAGAGACAGAAAAACATAGACAGAGATCGTCATTTTCAAGAACCGATTATAATAATGACGTCAAATTAAAAATGGCGTTCCATTTAATATCTATGGAAAGTTTTTCAAGTTGGAATATGATGTAATTATTTTTATTCATTTTTTAAAGGTGCAGTGTGTAATATGACATCATCAAGAAAGTTCTACAAAGTTCTACAAAGTTCTAGAATGCAACGCTCCCTGGGTAACCCCACCCCTTTCGAATAATAACAGAAGCTACAGTGGCCTTCAAGGACAAGAACAATTCTAAATTTTAAACAATGCTCCTGATGACATTCCAACTATGACACTTTCAAGATGGCGGCACTAGGCCTTGGTCCAAGATATGCAGAAATATGGACATATATGAGACCCTTATAGAAAAATAATAATAATAAAAAAAATCAGCTATTACGCACTAAATTAAATGTACTTATGGATATTATAATTACTTTCTACAAAATCTGCTAGGAAATAAAACCCAAAATTCTACACACTGCAGGTTTAAGTTGGAGTATGATGGCATTTTTTTATATTTTTTAAATACTTTTTTTTTTCTTTTTTTTAATAACACAAACACACAACTGAAAAAGTGAACACAAACAAAAGACAAAATAAATTAAACAACTAACATGGCGTATACTCTACTTAACAGGTTTCTGAGGGCATTGTTTAAACCAGTGATTCTCAAACTTTCTTTGTAATTCCCCACTTTGGAGGGGGGGGGGGTATTTTCAAGCCCCACAGTTACCTGATAGCGTCAACAAAATAGTAACAAAATAGATCAGGCTTAAAAGTTTAAAATGTATTGAAATACAGTGAGTGATTGGGGGCGCCCTTAGCTCAGTTGGTAGGGCGCCCCCCCCCCCCATGGGCCTCGGCCAGCAGCGGACCCGGGTTCGATTCCAGCCCGCGGTCGTTCTCTGCATGTCACTCCCCTCTCTGCCCCATTTCAACTCTGTCTCTACACTATCAATAAAGCATAAAAATGCCAAAAAAAATATTTAAAAAAAAAAAAATACAGTGAGTGATGTGTTTACTGGTTGTTATTGTTAAGTATCTTTTGAGTTCCTTGAAAAGCACCATATAAATAAATACAAAATATTATTATTTCACCATTTCGAGGTTAAAGCTAAAAAGCTGTCCCAGTATATTTCAACCCTTCAGTCCTGGCAGTGACATTGTGGGCACATTTCACATTTCAACGTGTTGTAATAATCCCCACAACACACACACACACACACACACACACACACTCACACACACACACACACACACACACACACACACACACACACACACACACACACACACACACACACACACAGAGAGAGACACACACACACTAAGAACACACAACAAGTCTATATTTTAACCATTGTTAAAAATCAGGCCAATTTTCTGCCTGTTTGAGTGATGGCATTATTGTAATTTCTGATTGTCTGGTCAAGGCCGAACCACTGTAGCCCAAACCCTGACACACACACACACACACACACACACACACACACACACACACACACACACTCTAACACACACACACACACACACACACACACACACACACACACACACACACTCCAAACCACTGACAGTGTGGGTAGAGGGAAGGGAAGGTGCCAAAGTATTCACACAGTCAGACGAGCTTACAAGCTGTTTGCAAGAAGAAATGACAACAGAATAAAGAAAGCCACTTATTTTTGTTTACTGCATTTTTTGAACCAAATAGCCGAGGGAATACTGTAGGGTTCAACTTTAGCCTCATAGTTTTTAGTGGCTGATGGTGGAAGTCAAAGTCAAAGTCTTTTATTGTCATTTTCCCTGGTGGAGACGAGACGGTGTGGATCCTCTGGCAGCATCTGAAGTCTTCCTGCATCCACACTATTCACACTTTACTTTAGTATTACCATGTAATCACCTGGTCAATGATCAAATTCCTTCGTGATTTTCTCTACTTATGACATCTATTGCAGTATGTCCGTCCTGGGAGAGGGATCCCTTACTCTGTCGACTCTCCCTGAGATTTCTTAATTTTTTTTTAATCCCGGTAAAGGGTTTTTTACTGGGAGTTTTTTCTCAGCCGAGCTAAGGGTGTAAGGGCAGGGTGTCATATTGTATCATATTGTATCATATATCATATTGTATGAAATGTAAAGCCCACTGAGACAAATGTGTTTGTGATTTTGGGCTATACAAATAAAACTGATTTGATTTTGATTTGATTTCCGATATATGCAAGACATCAGACATCAGATTCAAAATGCCGTTTATCTCTGGCCCACCTTTTTTTGTACAATAAAAAACAGTAGGGGAGAACGGGGGAATCTGAGGCATCGGGTAATGTGAGCCACCCCCTGTATCTAGGCAACGGAAAACATTTGTGGTCATGTGAGATATATGTTTAGAGGGGAGCAAATGTAAAAAGTGGCTCAGATTACCCCGTTCTCCCCTATATATAAAATAGAATAGAAAGTAAAAAGCGCATAAGTTAAATTGAAATGTGCAATGTGATATAAAAAACGATCGTAAATGAGCTCACAAAGTAAAAATAGTAAAATATGTGATGGGCTATCGTCTGTCATTTGTGTGTGTGTGTGTGTGTGTGTGTGTGTGTGTGTGTGTGTGTGTGTGTGTGTGTGTGTGTGTGTGTGTGTGTGTGTGTGTGTGTGTGTGTGTGTGTGTGTGTGTGTGTGTGTGTGTGTGTGTGTGTGTGTGTGTGTGTGTGTGTGTGTGTGTGTGTGTGTGTGTGTGTGTGTGTGTGTGTGTGTGTGTGTGTGTGTGTGTGTGTGTGTGTGTTTGTGTGTTTCTCTACAAGCTGTCTAATAAAAGGCATACAAATTACAAAAAGAAATCTTAAAAAATCAGTAAAAAAATGTATATACACATTTCTTTCGCCGGCAATACAGCCATATCAACAAACTCATATACATGGTTGAAAGAGGACTAAACCATGTCATGAGGCACATGACAATTAAGCAACTGAAATAATACAAAATTAAAATGGATTAAAATACTCAATAATATATGATAAAAAAAACTGCACTATTTTTTGATGTGAGAATACCCTTCATCACTGCCTGACTGTCTGTCTCAAGGACCATGGGTTAGAATCCAGCCCGCGGTCGTTCTCTGCTTGTCATTACCCCTCTCTGCCCCATTTCAACTCTGTCTCTACAAACTGTCTAATAAAAAGCATACAAATACCTAAAAATTATCTTTAAAAAATCAGCAAAATAATATATATACACATTTGTCTTGCCAGCAATACAGCCATATAAACAAACTCATATACATGGTTGAACCAGGACTAAAAAATGCTAACAAATGTCATGAGGCACATGACAATCAAGCAACTGAAATAATACAAAAATACAATGGATTAAAATACTCAATAATATTCATCTCTGTCTCTACAAACTGTCTAATAAAAAAAAACATATAAATGCCGAAAAATTATCTAAAAAAAAATATTCATACCAGCAAACTTGTACAGAATCTAAGGGGGGAAACTTTTTTTTCACCAGCATTATTTTTGGTTACAATAATTATACCCGCTTTATACTCAATTATTATGAGATGTAAGTTTATTTAGAATTTTGTTTGTATTAATTTCCAAAATGTTAAAATAATAATAATAAAAAAGTTGTTTACAAATTTAATTAAAATAATACAAAAATAAAATGGATTAAAATACTCAATAATATATGATAAAAAAACAATGTCAATATTTTTTTGATGTGAGCATAACCTTCATCACTGCCTGACTGTCTGTCTCTCATTTTTAAGATGTCATTTCAACATGTGCATATTAAAGGTATAGTTCCGCATTTTTGAAGTGTGGTTGTATGCTGTACTTAAGCATAGTTAGTCTCTTACCTTATGGAGATGGTGATCAGTGCAGTCACTATAAGGAGTTTGGGGGAGACGTGGCTGTAGCAGAAGTCAGCATTGTACCGTTGCAGAGGGGGCCAGCAGAAAAACGGCTGCACAAGTTGACACAGTAATACTTTGCCGAACTACGCTTGAAAAAAAGTGCAACAAAATAAAAGTCTGTCTCTCGGTGCAGTGCAGCAAAATCAGCAGTGAAAAAATCCTGAATTTAGTGAATAGTTGAACCGATATTTTAGGAAAGCATTTATATACCTGCCAATTTTTATTTTATTTTTTAATTTAGTGATATTTAGTTTTTAGGTAAGTATTTATATACAAGGCAAACAATTAAAGTTTTTCTTCTGGCCCCCTCTGCAACAGTACAGGGCTGACTCCTGCTACAGCCATGTCTCCCCAAAACGTTCTAAAATAACTGCGCTGATTGCCATCTCCACAACACACTAACTATCATAGTACCTCATACAACCTCATACAACCACACTTCAACAATACTGAACTATCCCTTTAAGCCTCTACTCACTTGGTTGTATACAGGTCGCAATCGCCGCAGTCACACAGAGAACCACCAGCAGAATACTGACCACTACACATCTCACTTTATAGAAGGTGGAGTAGAACCCAAAGGGATCTCTGTACATCAGGAGAGTGTTGGCTGTTGGCAGACACTGGCCGTCTGAGTCTATAACTGCACACCAATACTCCCCTGTGTCCTCCAGTGAGACATTAAAGATAGTAACCGACACGTTAGAGGTAACTATTCTGTTCCTATCAAACTTATATTCATGAACGACTCTGCCTTGTGTTTGTTTCGACTTCATGAACCAATGGAATCTCTTACCTTCACTCAAATCTCCGATACATCTGATAGTGACATTTTCTCCTCCTGAGAAGAGCTCTACATCAGGGGGGCCAAATTTGGGGCACACAAACAGTTTCGAACCATTCAAACTGTAATAGCTTTCACAGGTGTACCAACCTGAGTCACTTAATACTAACGATGAAAACACCAGTGACTCGTTCTGGAAAACTTCTTGTTCTTGGTTGAACCCTTTAGTCTTCTCCCAACGTGGCTTGTCATCACCGGATCCATCGCACTGCAACACGGCCGTCTCTCCCACCGAGCGGTAGATTGTCTCTCCTGGTATGATTACCCGTACAGGTTGACTGCTAACACACTGCTGTTGGTTCATCACAAGACAAGTGAACCACCCATCGACTGCTGTTGTGATGTTGGACTGACGAGAACCTGATACTTTTTTCACCACTTGAAATCTTCCTTTAATAATGTCCGTCACCGATGTCGTACCGTCCCAGAAAACTCTCTTCCATAATGTCTCTTGTCCAGGTTCTCTGCGATATTGGCTATCGTATCCACCATACATGAGCCACTGGATTTCCAGATCGTCAGCCGCTTTCTCACATGGCAGGTCCGCTGTGTCTTCACCTCCCAGGGAGAAATATTTAGACCCATGTATCCTACTACAAATAATAATACTGGTGTTTCTCTCCAATGTCACATTGCCATCGGTCCAACACTCCTCTTGGTACTGGCCTGAGTCTGGATGTGTCAGGTTGTGGATCCTGTAATGAGAAACGTTGTTGCTGATGTAAACAGTCAGTCGTTGTTTCAAGCCGTCCGGTAGTGTGGAGTTCTCAGACGAGGAGTCAGAGGTGTTCCATAGGACAAGCTTCTCCTCTCCAACAGACCTGGAGATCAGGCAGGAGGAGTTGACCTTGCGATCGGTTTTGAAGGTGTAAGAGCGTCCTTTCTTCTTGATGATGATTCGTTCTTCTGAGTGGATGTTGTTGATGAAAGCAAACAGCAGTAAGGTGAGGTGTGCGACTGCAGCCATTCTGCTCCGAGGTCTCAGTGTGACTGTCACTCAAACACTGAAGCCAACAGCTCCGTGTCAACGCTCTATAGCAGCTTCTGAGAACCGCAGGTCTCTACGTCATGGAAAACTTTCAAGCACGAGGCTCCTTATCAAGTCATCGTATGCCCTTTACAGAGAATTTAAGATCAATAGATTAGACGAACATAACTTCTCGAAAACATCCTGAGTTGTTATCTTGAGTTCATGAGAACAGGAAATTATTGCTGCTGATGCAAATCTGTGTGTTGTCGCATTAGCAGGGGAAGTCCAGGTTGAAGTGACAGATTAGCTGAGAGGGGGGGGGGGGGGTGTAACTTGTCATTTATTATTTGTATGTCTATTTTTATATTTTCACCTCAAATTGTCTAACTTTACTTTAAATGTGTTTATGTATTTTTTGTCTGTATTTGTCAATTTGCAGAGGGTACATGGAAATAAGTTCAAATGACCACCTTTCAGGGTTGTCAGCCATAGTACAGCGCCCCTGGAGCAGTTTGGGGTTAAGTGTCTTGCCCAAGGACACAATGGTAGAGATGGTGGGCACCGTAGATTTAATAGCAGCCACCACTATAATACCTAAATACAAGTGATTTTTTTTTTTTTTTTTTTCTATTTATTTTAAGTTGTCATTATGGGTTATTAAGTGTAGAATTTTGACAAAAAAAATTATAATTTAATCCAGCATTATTCAAGGCTGTGACAAAACTAAATGTGGAACAAGTGAAGCGCTGTGAATACTTTCAATATGCACCGTACATATTCCCAAACAGGCTTGGTGCCCCGTCATCGGAAATAAGAAGTCACCGGCCAAGTGAGAAAATGCCATAAATCATAAATCTTCAGAGAAAACCTTGTGTGAAAACTTTTTACTCCCTTTGCTCCTGGAGCATGAAAAAAATCAATTAAGTAGAGACACACACAACACATGCAAGCACACACACACACACACACACACACACTGCCTCATGTTGCCTCACACACTGCCACATTGCCTCCATGTATGTGCTTGGAATAACCTTTTTAAGAAAATCCATTTAATAGTAGCAAGGTGTCTGTAGGGTACCACACACACACACACAATTGAAAGTTGCCGTTTCAAATCCAAGATGGGAGCCAATTATAAAGTGAAAGTTAATGAGACACATTCTCTACTCCTTCATATACTAATTTCCCCTTTGGATGTGTGTGTGTTGTGTGTGTGTGTGTGTGTGTGTGTGTGTGTGTGTGTGTTGTGTGTGTGTGTGTGTGTGTGTTGTTGTGTGTGTGTGTGTGTGTGTGTGTGTGTGTGTGTGTGTGTGTGTGTGTGTGTGTGTGTGTGTGTGTGTGTGTGTGTGTGTGTGTGTGTGTGTGTGTGTGTGTGTTGTGTGTTGTTGTGTGTCTGGCTGTCTGTCTGTCTGTCTTCTGTCTCTGTCTGTGTCTGTGTCTGTGTCTCTGTGTCTCTGTGTGTGTGTGTGCGTCTGTCTGTCTGTGTGTCTGGCCTTGTGGGGAAGAGGTGCCAACGTATTTACACAGACAGACAGACAGAGCTTACAAGCTGTTTGTAAGAGAAAATGACAACAGAATATAGCCCAATATAACCCAATTCTCTATTATTTTTATTGCGTTTTTTTAACCAAATAGCTGAAGAGGGAGCCAGTGTTTGGCGGCTGATCATGTTTTTAAATGTTGCAACAACCAAAACAAATGATTTTTATAGCTCACCCACAAAAATAAATAGTAAAAAATGTGTCAAATATACTTAGGAGAAAGTGGAGTGTTTTCATCTGTCATGACAGCGGCCTCGTTCAAAGGAGTATATCTACAGCTCCGGAAACAATCAAGAGACCAGTCTGGATTTTTCTTAAATCTTCATCTCATGGTCTATCAATTTTTTGACAGAGCTAATATCAGAGTATTTATTGGCATTCAATGAGGGAAATTCTAGATGTCAACGCTCCCTTGCTACCCCTCCGTTTGGGGAGAATTTACAGAAGCTACAGTGGCCTTTAAGGACAAAAAGCTAGTTACTAAAGATGGCATCATCCTCCACTGCCTATATATAAGGCTTCACATACAGATAGGCAGTGATGACAGCTGGTTAATATGGATGAAAACAATAATTAATACATGTGTCTTTCCTGCTTGCTGCGGTGGTGTAGTGGATTGAGCGTGTACCATATTGGCTCCGGCCTTCGTTGCAGTGGTCGTGGGTTCAAATCCGACCCGTTGACCTTTACTGCAGGTCACCCCCCCCTCTCTCTCTCTCTCTCTCTCTCTCTCTCTGTCTCCCCATTTCAACTCTGTACTGTCTAATAAAGCTTGAAAATGCCCCAAAAAAAATAAAAAATAAATAAAAATCATTCCTGTGTGTTTTTGCAGATCCAGATCCTGACCGGGCTTTGATGAAACTGATGCAGAGCTTTCCAGACGTCTCCAGAGCTTTTCTAGAGGACATTCTGGACCAGTGCAATGGAGAGTACGACCAGGCCTACGCACTGCTCACATAACCATTCATTTTACTTCATTTTTTGTTTTCATCTCTTTTTTTTTTACTTTTATTTTAGTGGTTTTATAGTTTTTTACATATGGACAAAAAAAACAGAATAAGTAAACACATACAATACATACACAACCTGAATAGGGTAACCACATTTAACTTATAGTTATCGTCATGAAGGGTTGAGTAATTGCATAAAAGTTTTTTTTTAAATTGCACGATGCACATTTGGCATTATCGAACGAATTATACGTTTATTTGCTTCTCTTTATCTATCTCCATCTAGATGTTGGATAAAGCCATCTTCATTTAATTTTTCCGACATATGAAAATCCAAAGTTTTTAAAATGTTGAAAAAGTCTCGTAAATCAGTTCAACATATGGCGCCAACAGAGCTTTTCTAGAGCACATCCTGGACCAGTGCAATGGAGAGTTCGATCAGGCCTAATTTTGGGTTTTATTTCCTAGCAGATTTGGTAGAAAGTAATTATAATATCCATAATAACATTTAATTTAGTGCATAGCTGAAAAAAAAATGTTTTAATTTTTTTTTTTCCCTTAGAAAGGGTCTCATATATGTCCATATTTCTGCATATTTTGGGACCAAGGCCTAGTGCCGCCATCTTGAAAGTGTCATAGTTGGAATGTCATCTGGTGCATTGTTTAGAATTTAGAATTGTTCTTGTCCTTGAAGGCCACTGTAGCTTCTGTTATTATTCGAAAAGGGGTGGGGTTACCCAGGGAGTGTTGCATTCTAGAACTTTGTAGAACTTTCTTGATGATGTCATATTACACACTGCACCTTTAAAGGGGCATCATCATCAAGAAAGCTCTAGAACGCAACGCTCCCTGGGTAACCCCAACCCTTTTGAATAATAACAGAAGCTACAGTGGCCTTCAAGGACAAGAACAATTCTAAATTCTAAACAATGCACCTGATGACATTCCAAAAACATGGACGCCTCCATAAGACTTACCTGCTCAATGTACAAAATGTAATATTAATATTTGTAATTCTCCGCTCAGGAGGATAATTCAGATTATTAGCAGAGGTGATTTTACACCAATGAGGACATATTTATGAATGAGGATATTGATTTTAGCTAATACATTACTTAAAATGTTACACAGTGCCCCTTTAATTTAAGGACAGACACTGCAGGGGTATAGGGGAATTTTTAACTTGTAGATATCATAATACAATTTTGCCAGTTTTGGAGACGGCCGTTCTTTCATAAAAAGTTACTAAGAACAAAATGTCTCATAAAATCAAACAATTAACAACATAGTAGTACGAACAGGCCTACACACTACTCACATAACCACACTCAACTGGGTGTTATAGTGTAAGGTATCTTTAAGGCCAGGCACTGGAAGCTCAAAGCAGTGTGTGGAGCAGACTGCTGTGCTCGCTAGGGTAAGAGGAAGAGTGTCCTGAAAATCTACATAGTTTTTTGTGATGTGATTTGTGTCAGGTTGCTCTATAGCAGTTTTTAACAAGAAATTAAGACCAGAAAAGTAGTATAATCTTTATCTTTAAGGTGATATAGTGGAGCAGATAAGTTCTACAATCTTTCAATTTGTGATACAAGCGTGAAAATTGGCATGAGCAGTCTCAACGGGCAAGAAAATTGTCACATACAAAAAATGAAAAAAATATGAAAAAACCCTGTCCTTTTTATGAGACATTTTCCAATTCCCAATTTTAAATGTCTCGGAAAGTGTTCTTGTCCAGTGACCCATGGAGACTAATGCTCATGCCAATGTTCACGCTTGTATCATCAACTGAAAGATCCTGATGATAAATAAGCACTAATAAGGGTAAACTATTTAAACGTATAGATATCATAATTTTTTTTTGTATTGCAAATTTTTCTTAATTCTTTAAAGAAATGTGCAAATTTGACATGTCTTGCTTTTTTTTGTTTATATGTAACCTGGTGAGGTCACTCGATAAGCCCATTCGGGTTTCTGACCTCTCCAGCACATACTCTTTTAATCTTTACATGTGTTAATGTATTTGTTGAGTGTGTTGAGTGTGTGCAAATAAATAAATACCTAAATACCTACCTAAAAGTAAAACTGCTTTAGTGTTGGAGTTGGTGGTGAGGGGATAAAGTATTGCTACATGTTAGTTTATATGTGGTGGTTGCATTAGATTTATAGCCATACCTACAGGGACCAGTATCTGTTTTTGATTACCGCATTATTCATTGAGTGTTGTTCTGTGTTTTGTATCAGCCTGCGTGTGTGCAAAAATGAGTCATGTTGGGATTTTATTTTCTTTATTTTTTTTTCTCGACATAGAGATGAATTGATGTGCGTCTTCACCAGTTAACTTAAAGGTCATCTGTATGAGTCATATTCTTCAGATCGCATTTTTTTTGGGGGGCCTTGTAATTAAATCAGTGTGTGTGTGTGTGTGTGTGTGTCTCTCTGTTTGTGTTGTGTGTGTGTGTGTGTGTGTGTGTGTGTGTGTGTGTGTCTCTGTTTGTGTGTGTGTGTCTCTGTGTGTGTGTGTGTGTGTGTGTGTGTGTGTGTGTGTGTGTGTGTGTGTGTGTGTGTGTGTCTCTGTTTGTGTGTGTGTGTGTGTGTGTGTGTTTAGCAAATGGAATAAAAAAAGCTCTGCCCCAAAATCCCTGTTTGGCCTTTTTTTTGTTTGTTTTATAATCAGAGTTGAGCGGAGGATGTGTATCGTTCACCGCCGGATTTCTACGGAATAAAAAGCCAAAAAACATGGAAAATCCAAATGGGAGATCCTGTAGGAAAGCCTTTTATAATCGGTTTAAGGTTTTGAAGGTATTATATTCTTAAAGGAATACTTCACCCATACGTAAACCGGCGTTCTATCATTATAAAATCACTATTATAATATAATGAATGAGGTTTTTCTTCCCTCAGTCTTTCCTCAGTCTTCCCTTGGCCCAGCTGTCCTGTTAATCCTAACCCTACATTTTACCACATGTGATGTCATGCATGGGGAAAATGTAGGGTTAGACAGTGAGACCATAAAACACTCTTTCTGACTTTTCTCAGGCTAGGATGAACTGATTTCTAAAATAGTTGCACATTTATACTACAAAGGATCTCAGAGTTCAATACACTTTCATATTCCCACCATTGTAGGTCTGTTAGGCAAGGCAAGTTTATTTCTATAGCACAATTCAGACACAAGGCCACTCAAAGTGCTTTACAGGGGCAAGATTAGAATACATAAAACACATTATAAAACATTTAAAAGCGAATAAAAGAAGCAAATAAAATAAAAATTGCAGGTTAAAATGGAAACACAAAAGTCTTCAGACTCGATTTAAAAGAACTGAGAGTTGCAGCAGACCTCAAGTTCTGTAATAATTGTAGGAATAACCAAAATGACGTTGATTTTCTTATTAATTTCCAGAATAAAAGGGAATAAAAAATACATTTGGCCTCTGACATCATCAATAGAACACTCCTATCATGACATAATTCAAAACAGTAATGGGGGATTTCTGGTTCCCCCCTTGTTGAGAGAGGAACCACCCCATAGTTCATTGTTTCCTCTACAAGCTGATAACCATCTCCACACACACACACACACACACACACACACATAGACACACATAGACACGCACACACACATAGACACACACACACACACACACATAGACACACACACGCACACACACATAGACACACACACGCACACACGGACGGACGGACAGACAGGCGGACAGACAGACATAGACAGACAGACACATAACCATCTCAGCTGTTCAACTCAGGGAGGGTTATTATAATGTGTGCCCCTTAGAGAACGGTTTGACGTATAGCTACCACCCACAGACAGACGGACGGACGGATAGACAGACAGACAGACAGACAGACAGACAGACAAACGGACAGACAGACAGACAAACGGACAGACAGACAGACAGACGGACGGACGGACAGACAGACAGACCATACACGTTTGGGCTGTTGTGTTGAAATATCTAAATGCAAACTTTTCATTTCAAATTTTATTTTTTATGTAACCTTTATTTATATACTGGAGAGATCAATTGAGGGGTTTGTGTGTGTGTGTTCCTTATTTACAGTGAGGACAGTGGGGCTCTTGAATGGATTATGTACTTCAATGGGTTAAGTTTTGGGTGGGGAATAATGTGAGTGGGACATGCAAGTTCATAATACAAAGTCTATGAGTGTTTCTAAATGTGGGCGCCTGATGTGTGTATGTATCACTATCAAGTAAACAGGAAAGAGCTTGAAATGAGCTGGCTGTGTGTGTGTGTGTGGTGTGTGTGTGTGTGTGTGTGTGTGTGTGTGTGTGTGTGTGTGTGTGTGTGTGTGTGTGTGTGTGTGTGTGTGTGTGTGTGTGTGTGTGTGTGTGTGTGTGTGTGTGTGTGTGTGTGTGTGTGTGTGTGTGTGCCTTTTTGAAATAGGCAACTGGACTATTGAACGCCCCCTTTGGACAAAAGCGGTAGTGTTTTTACTACGCCAGCTGTTGTTCCTGGGTGAGCGTATATACCCATGACAAAGACATTAAGAAAAACTATATAAAAATAACTTTCTTTCTTTGCACTGATGGTCTCGTTTGCTGTTACATGTAATTCATGATCATCAGAGGAAAAATGAGACTGTTTCAGAAATATTTAAAAAG
>CM047516.1:28200616-28203116 GCA_026122265.1 Ammodytes dubius
CATTACAATGGAGGTGCTCGCTGTTCTTTTTGTGGTTTTTGTGAGAAACTGATGAAAAATAACTGTTCAAAAACTCAAAAACCTTCTATTTCTAGTAGAAAAATATCCCTCGGGTTTCCCAGACTGTGTTGTTGTCATTACTCAGGCACTGTAGCTTTAAATGAAGTGTGGGGGGTTGGATTGGGCAGCGGACCTTATCACCAACTAGATTAAGATCCGCCGTTCCTTTTCTTTGGTGATTTTAACAGAACATCGGGCCGCCGTGGTTAATGTTACCAGAGTAAACAAAGCAGGACGAGCTCACGTCAAGTTGTTGACACGTTGCTTAGCAACGCGCTCCGCTCTGACTGCTGTTGTCGGACTATTTGTGTTGGCGGAAGCAAATACATTCTTAAATGATTAAAGATCACATTTAACTTAAAGGTGCAGTGTGTAATATGACATCATCAAGAAAGTTCTACAAAGTTCTAGAATGCAACGCTCCTGGGTAACCCCAACCCTTTCGAATAATAACAGAAGCTACAGTGGCCTTCAAGGACAAGAACAATTCAAAATTTTAAACAATGCACCTGATGACATTCCAACTATGACACTTTCAAGATGGCGGCACTAGGCCTTGGTCCAACATATGCAGAAATATGGACATATATGAGACCCTTTCTAAGGGGAAAAAAAATTATTCAAAAAAATGTTTTCAGCTATTATGCACTAAATTAAATGTACTTATGGATATCATAATTACTTTCTACAAAATCTGCTAGGAAATAAAACCCAAAATTCTACACACTGCAGGTTTAACTTAAAGTTAACTTGTGAATATAAGTTGTAAAACTGCTGTATAAAAGCAATATCACACTCGAGGTCGCAATGTTGTCGCTCTATATCAGCGCTGCTGTGTTTCTCTTCGGCATGCTCGAACATGCTCCCTCTCATGTGATATTGCTTAAATGAACAACAGTACGCTCATACAACCCCACTTTAAAAAAACACTGCAATGTCCCTTTTGGGTCACAAACAAACTTCGGGACTATTTTGCATACTGCGAAGTGGGAGCTAACTGTGCAGATAGTTTTGGTTTTTAATGTGCTGAAATATCCCTGTGTGAGATTCATGTCACCACTCCCCATTACAATGGAGGTGCTCGCTGTTCTTTTTGTGGTTTTTGCGAGAAAGTGATGAAAAATAACTGTTCAAAAAAACTCAAAAACCTTCTATTTCTAGTGAGAAGAATGTCCCTCATTTTACAAGCTGCATTCCTCCCCTGACACTGGCACAGGAGCTCAGAAAAATCCCAAGAAGAGCCCAAGAAATATTTCAGTTTAGGGCGTAACTTTTTAATTTAAATGCAAAGTCTGTGAGCATTTCTCAGTATGGCAGTGTTTACAAACTGGTGTGTGTACCCCCCCCCCCCCCCCCCCACCTGACACTGGTGCAGGAGCTCAGAAAAAAAAATCCCCAAGAAGAGTCCAAGAAATCTTTCAGTTGTTGATTCTACTGCTAAGAAAAAAACCTGGACGTACAGCAGAAGGTATAAAATCCATGAGCGATCACTGAAGGCTTTACCTCATGTAGATGGCGATGCACCGACAGTGTTGTTGTAATTACTCAGAATTCCTCATGGGGTGCGCTCACTTATTAAGCCTATACACAATGGCACAATGTCTGTAGCAGCTGTCATAAAACATTGCAACAGAAGTTACGCACTGTAACTTTAAATGTGCAGTTAGGGTGAAGGTTGGGTCAAAGGCTGCTGGGTTCGGAGCAAAACCACCAGGATGACATGCACGCAGAAATACTTAAGACATGCTGCAACAAAGCTGAAAATACACACACACAGACAGACAGACAGACAGACAGACAGACAGACAGACAGACAGACAGACATACACACATACACACATACACACATACACACACACACACACAAATCAGTCAGATAGACATACACAAACACACACACACACAGTCAGTCAGACAGACATACACACACAGACAGACACACACACGTACACACAGTCAGACAGACAGACAGACATACACACACACACACACACACACACACACAGACAGACAGACAGACAGACACACGTACACACAGAGGCAGAAACAGAAACACACACACACACACACACACACACTCACACACATACAGTCTCTTATAGACACACGCACACACACACACACACACACACACACACACACACACACACACACACACACACACACACACACACACACACACACACACACACACACACACACACACACACACAGATTTCTCGCTTAGCAACTGTCAACAGCGCGAAAGACAATGTCATCATCGCATTGATTCTAAGTTTCCTCTCACCCACACAATGCTACACACACACACACACACACACACACACACACACACACACACACACACACACACACAATGTTTCACCCAGTGCCCTGTTTCTAGGTAATTTGTTTACACGACCAAACACACACACACACACACACACACACACACACACAC
>CM047516.1:28220616-28223116 GCA_026122265.1 Ammodytes dubius
TATGCCCTAAACTGTGTGTCTCTGTGGCTGGCTTACAGGGGGACACAGACATACAGACACTTAGTACTTAGGAAACCCGCATATATAAGGATTCCCCAACTGTATTAATGCATTTTATTTTGTTTTTCGCGAACATTCCAAAACTTTTTTTTTACAAACATTCCTATGTTTTTTTTTTTTTTTCACGAACATTATAAAAATGGCAAAAATGCTGAAAAGTTGTAAAACGCGAAAAACGGAAAAAACACTTTTGGTGACTTTTTGGGATTTTTTAAAAACTTTTTGACTTTTTTTTTTGGCAAAACATTTTTTTCGGAATGTTCCCGAAAAGAAAAAAAAATTCAGAACTTTCAAGACATTCAAGACTTTTTGACACAAACAAACAGACACACACAGACACACAGACACTTACTTAGGTAGTAACCCGCATATATAAGGATTCCCAACTGTATTAATGCATTCTATTTTGTTTTTCGCGAACATTATAAAAATGGCAAAAATGCTGAAAAGTTGTAAAACGCGAAAAAAACGGAAAAAACACTTTTGGTGACTTTTTGGGATTTTTTAAAAACTTTTTTACTTTTTTTTTGGCAAAATTTTTTTTTTCAGAATGTTCCCGAAAAAAGAAATTGGAAACATATTTTGGACTTTTTGACAAATTTTGACACAGACACCTACACAGGGACATAGACACACACAGACACACACACACAAACAAACAGACACACAGGGTCACAGACACACAGACACTTACTTAGGTAACCCGCATACATAAGGATTCCCCAACTGTATTAATGCATTTTATTTTGTTTTTCGCGAACATTCCATAACTTTTTTTTCACTAACATTCCGATCTTTTTATTTTTTTTCGCGAACATTATAAAAATGGCAAAAATGCTGAAAAGTTGTAAAGCGCGAAAAAACTGAAAAAAAAACTTATGGTGACTTTTTGGGATTTTTTAAAAACTTTTTGACTTTTTTTTTTTGCAAAACATTTTTTTTCGGAATGTTCCCGAAAAGAAAAAAAAAATCTAAACTTTCAAGACATTCAAGACTTTTTGACACATTTTGACACAGACAAACAGACACACACAGACACACAGACACTTACTTAGGTAACCCGCATATATAAGGATTCCCCAACTGTATTAATGCATTTTATTTTGTTTTTCGCGAACATTATAAAATGGCAAAAATGCTGAAAAGTTGTAAAATGCGAAAAAACGGAAAAAAAACACTTTTGGCTACTTTTTGGGATTTTTTTTTTACTTTTTTACTTTTTTTTGGCAAAAAAAAATTTTCGGAATGTTACCGAAAAAAGAAATTGGAAACATATTTTGGACTTTTTGACAAATTTTGACACAGACACCTACACAGGGACATAGACACACACAGACACACACACACAAACAAACAGACACACAGGGTCACAGACACACAGACACTTACTTAGGTAACCCGCATACATAAGGATTCCCCAACTGTATTAATGCATTTTATTTTGTTTTTCGCGAACATTCCATAACTTTTTTTTCACTAACATTCCGATCTTTTTATTTTTTTTCGCAAACATAATAAAAAAGGCAAAAATGCTGAAAAGTTGTAAAACGCGAAAAAAAACAAAAAAAAACAGTTTTGGGATTTTTTCAAAACTTTTTGACTTTTTTTTTTGGCAAAACATTTTTTTTCAGAATAAAAATTTCAAAAAATGCTGTAAAGTCATAAAAACATGGACAAAATTGAAAGAACTAAAAAAAAACTGTTTTAAACGCGACTTTTTAAAAACTTTTTGCCATTTGTATTCGTATTTGTCTGTGATTGTGTGAGTCTGTGTGTGTGTTTGTGTATGTGTGTGATTGTGTGTGTGTGTTTGTGTGTGTACGTCCTTATGTGTATGTGTGTGTGTGTGTGTGCGTCCGTATGTATGTGTGTGTGCATGATTCTGTGTGCGCACGTAGGTATGTCTCCGTGTTTTTGTGCGTCCGTATTTGTGTGTATGTGCGTCCGTATCCTTATGTGTGTGTGTGTGTGTGTGTTGGCTGGCGGCAGTACAGTGACTGTGAAACCCAAAGAGAGCCCAACCCACTCCCACAGTGGAAAGAATGATCTGGGATTCTGCAAATGACACTATTGACCAAAACACATGCTTGTGTTGAGGTGTGTGTGTGTGTGTGTGTGTGTGTGTACGTGTGTGTGTGTCTGCGTGCGTGCGTGTGTGTGTGTGTGTGTGTGTGTGTGCGTGTGCGTGTGCGTGTGTGCGTGCGTGTGTGTGTTTTAAGATAGAGACAGCGATTAAAGTTTGACACTGCAGGTGAATGGGGCCGAAGGAGTTGATTACTTACATGACAAAATCTAATGTTGAGATAATGTCAGTTAAAGATGGTTGTATAGGAGAAATATTTACAGAAATATATGTACATATGTGTGTGTGTGTGTGTGTGTGTGTGTGTGTGTGTGTGTGTGTGTGTGTGTGTGTGTGTGTGTGTGTGTGTGTGTGTGT
>CM047516.1:28250616-28253116 GCA_026122265.1 Ammodytes dubius
GTCAGAGCATTAAATGTAAAATGGTGCCTTGGAGATTTCTATTCTAAAATATGACTTTTACACACTGCACCTTTAAGTGTAATAAAGGTCTGACCCTGCGTTCCAATCCTCAGACTATCTACTATTTAGTTAGCCTGGCTCCGCCCGCCCGCCTACTTCCGGCCAAATTTCATTTTCCCTTCAGTAGTCAGTCTGGGTGTACAGCGCATTTCCCAGATTCTCCGGAGAATCTACAGCCGTCCAATCAGCGAACAGAGGGAGTGGGCAGATCCAATCATTTTAAAACTTCAACAGACACCCGCCTCCAAGTGAGTGAACGTTTGCCAATTACAGCACTTCCAGACCTTCTGTACAAATGAAATGAAGTACGATGGTCTGGTAGCACCAGGCTACTATTTAGTATGGTAGAAAAAAGATTTAGGATGTCCCAATTATTGTGGCCAGATTTAGGATGGTTAAAAAGACCCGGATGTCTACTACATCCGGCCGAGATTTTAAGTGTTGAAAACAGCATCGTATTTGGGCGATTCTGACCCACAATCCAGTGCACACCGAAAGTGACGTCACATCGCAGCTTGACTTTTGATGTACGTCTATAGGTATTGTTACGGTATTGATGCTTGGTGTGGCCAAAAAGGACACTACCGTAACTGCACTAATAGAGGGGCATTACAATCCTACACTAGTATTTTAAAAGTCTGAAAATAGAGCTATTTCAGTGCTAAGTCCAGTGCTATTTTGAATGAAGCTGAAGAGTGTGTGTTTGAGGGGGGGGGAGAGGGGGGAGGGGGGGGGGGGGTCCCTTAAAAAAATACGAGTACCTTCTCCATAAGTATTTCTCGTAAAAAGACTCCAAGGCAAGTTGGTGTACTGTAGACAGAGCAATGTAAAAAAACAATGAAAACACATGTACAATATATAAAAAAAACAACATTATATTATAAAATCAATAACAGTGGTTCTTTGGCATATCAAAAGTTCAGTAGCATGTCCGCTCATCCACGTGTTTTTATTTCTCCAAATTTCTCCCAAATTTTTCTCAAATATTTTTTTCGATTTTTTTCAGTTGCCCAACTTGATGGCACCAAAGTAAGACCCCTCTCTTTCTGGATCCAACAAAAATGCGCTCGACACGTCCACATACAAGGCGTCCCCCTTCTCCAACCGCACCCCTCGGCCCTGCTGCGCGCAATACATATTATAGCTGGTCTTGTCCCAGCGCATGGTGCTACCAGTCTTCATGAGCAGCCCTGCTTTGCTGTTCTGTTTAATGTTTTCGTGGTAGACATATTGGATGAGCTGCGTGTTGCTAACATCGAAAGGGGGTTCTTCTGCCTGGCTGTTAGCTTGGTCCCCCAGGCCGCCGGCTAGCTTGTAGTAGCGGAAACACGTCTTGGCGTAAACGTAGTAGAAACCCGATTCGTTGACCCTCAGTTTTCCCTTCTCGTAGCCCATGAGGTGAAGGTATCCGTGGTCTCTGTCCCAGTCGATCGTGATGGGTTTCTCCTCGCCCTCTGCAAAGCCAAAAAAACAATAACAACACAATGTCAGTAACACAATTCATGGTTTATCTTATCATTTCATTTAACTTTTATTTATCCCCGAGAGAACCAATTTTTTTTTTTTTAACCTTTATTTATACAGGTAAATCCCATTGAGACCGAAGACTCTTTTTCAAGGGAGACCTGTTTTCCTTTCCCACGTTACCATTCATACACACATAGCAGGCTAACTATCGACATTCACACGAGGCAAGGTGGGTGAAGCGTCTTGCCCAAGGACACAACAACTATGACACAGGTGGCAGGGCGGGGATCGAACCTCCAACCCTTTGATCATCGGCCAACCCGCTCTACCACCTGAGCCACAGTCGCCCCAAAGACTGACCCTCATTTACAATGACGTCGAGTTCAAACAAATGCAAAGGAAAAACAACAATACATACAAAATATTCAATGCAAATACATCAAATACACAACAACAGATGAAGATAAAAAAAAACAATTTAAACATTTTACACAGTGGTGAAGAGTGGCAGCAATTAAAATTAAATGGGTGAAAGTACAATATAGCCTAATTAAAACAGTTACAGGTAGAGTTTGGCAGATTTAAGATAGTTTGTTTAAATTGGTTAAAGGATATGAAGTTATTTAGTTTAATTTGTTGCTGTAAGTTTTTCCAGGAGTCGGGGGCACTGAAGCTAAAAGATGTCTTTCCCGTCATACATTTTATTCTGAGAAACACAGAGGTTGCCTTCCGAATCGCATACTTTCTACTATATAGTATGTAGAAAAAAGATTTAGGATGTCCCGATTCTTGTGGCCAGATTTAGGATGGTTAGAAGTACCCGGATGTCCTACTTCATGCGGCCAAGATTGTTATTGTTGAAAACTGCATCCTATTTGGGCGATTCTGACCCACAATCCAGTGCGCACGTGAAGTGACGTCACATCGACGAAGCCTCCATATGAAAACAAACGGGGATGTGACGGATATAAAA
>CM047516.1:28258116-28275774 GCA_026122265.1 Ammodytes dubius
CACACACACACACACACACACACACACACACACACACACACACATCCACTTAACATGATTTTGCAATAGTGCACCTGTGCTGCGCTAATTTTACCATAAAACTATTTATTCAACAGACCCATATCCAGACAAATTGGCCACACACACACACACACACACACACACACACACACACACACACACACACACACACACACACACACACACACACACACACACACACACACACACACACACAACACACACACACACACACACACACACACACACACACACACACACACACACACACACACACACACACACACACACAAGCTAAGATTAGCCTTAAAACGTCTACACCTCAAATTGTTGCACAAACTTGTTTAGAGCGAAATTGGTTGAGGTAAACAACTTCTTGCCAGCACTACTACAGTACAAAGTAATAGTGAATTTAGCTCTGTGTGTGTGTGTGTGTGTGTGTGTGTGCGCGTGTGTGTGTGTGTGTGTGTGTGTGTGTGTGTGTGTGTGTGTGTGTGTGTGTGGTGTGTGCGTGCGTGCGTGCGTGCGTGCGTGCGTGCGTGCGTGCGTGCGTGCGTGCGTGCGTGCGTGCGTTTCGTGCGTGTGTGTGTGTGTGCCCTACTATGTGGGTATTCTATCTTGATTTAGTGGTGAGACCGCCTCATACCAGAGAGGAGGAATTATTTAAACAGAGTAGCAGCAACTTGGCAGAGGACTGGTAGACAGTGTGAGTTAGAAATTAAAGTGTGGGGTGCTCCGGTGGTGTAGTGGTGTAGTGGATAGAGCGTGTACCATATTGGCTCCGGCCTTCGTTGCAGTGGTCGCGGGTTCAAATCCGACCCGTGGACCTTTACTGCAGGTCATCCCCCCCTCTCTCTCTCTCTCTCTGTGTCTCTCCATTTCAACTCTGTACTGTCTAATAAAGCTTGAAAATGCCAAAAAATAATCTTAAAAAGAAATTAAAGTGCAGCGTGGTGACAACCGCTCAACAGCTGTTCATGTCTGGAAGGACTTCTGGCCTGTCAATTGAATACAATATTTTTTAATTTTAATTTTAATTTTTTTTAAAGATATTTTTTGGGCAGTTTTTTATGCTTTATTTGATGCAGAGAGACAGAGGTGAAATGGGGCAGAGAGGGGAGTGACATGCAGAGAACGACCGCGGGTAGGAATCGAACCCGGGTCCGCTGCTGGCCGAGGCCCGGGAGGGGGACGCCTTATCAACTGAGCTAAGGGCGCCCCCTTGAATACAATATTTAATTAATTACAATTCATTTTAAGATTCTCTATAGTTGATTGATTGATTGATTTTATTTGACTATTTTGATGTAAAATATGTGTCATAAATTAAAATACATAAATAGTCAGGGATGACACAAAAAAGCCCGAAGGCTTATTTCCTAAAAGTGAACTTGTTATTAATTGCAATCTACATGAGGTAAAGCCTTCAGTGATCGCACATGGATTTTATACCTTCAGCTGTACGTCCAGGTTTTATTCTTAGCAGTAGAATCAACAACTGAAACATTTCTTGGGCTCTTCTTGGGGATTTTTCTGAGCTCCTGCACCAGTGTCAGGGGATGGGGGTGTGGGGGGGACACCAGTTTGTAAACGCTGCCATACTGAGAAATACAGAGAGAGTTTTCATTTACAAAAAAGTTACGCCCTATAGCTTTAAAAAACGTCCATCAAAAATGTGGTGCTGTTTAAAGGAATTTTCATTTTCATTATCGCGTTAACTCTGACAGCCATGGTACTTGATATAAACGTCCAGCTACAACGGACTGGATTTAAAATGCTCCGTTTTGGGATCACCACAACTTTAGCTCAGCCCTTTAACTACACACACACACACACACACACACACACACACACACACACACACACACACACACACACACACACACACACACACACACACACACACACACACACACACAGCACACACAATTCAAACGGTGTCATTATGTTGAGTGTATGTGTGGTTTTCTAAGACGAACACAAAAGCCCTCTCACTCAAACTGCCTGACCACCAAAGTAGATCTCTGTCTCTTTGTGTTAGAGCGATCAAGTCAAGAGTCCCTTGTTAGAAAGAGATTTGAGTGTCCACACAGATAGATAGATAGATACAGATAGATAGACAGATAGATAGATAGATATATAGATAGACAGATGGATACATAGATAGATAGATAGATAGATAGATAGATAGATAGATAGATAGATAGATAGATAGATAGATAGATAGATAGATAGACAGACGGATAGATAGATAGATAGATAGATAGATAGATAGAGATAGATAGATAGATAGATAGATAGATAGATAGATAGATAGATAGATAGATAGATAGATAGATAGATAGATAGATAGATAGATAGATAGATAGATAGATAGATAGATAGATAGATAGATAGATAGATAGATATAGATAGATAGATAGATAGATATAGAGAGACAGACACACACAAAGACAGACAGACAGACAGATAGACAGACAGATACACACACACAGTCAGACAGATACATAGGCAGGCAGGCAGACAGACAGACACACAGAGATAGACAGACAGACAGATACAGTAAAGACTGACAGACACACACACACACACACACACACACAGTATTTTTCTCACCACTCCCTACACATCCTGTCTCACATCAAAACATTTCACAGGCTAAAAGTTTGACAGACGTCCACTGAGGCCGCCTGCCTGCCAACAAATCCATCTGTGGACTGTATCTACTAGTAGACTTTGACTTAAAGGTGCAGTCAGTGATTCTGGAGAACGCTTGTTGTCAAAAGAATTTTTTGGTCGAAATCATTTTCTTTTCAGCACACACACAGTACAGACAGATAGCGGATCATGAGGAGATATTCATAGATTTTTTATTTATTTAAGATATTTTTTTGGCATTTTTATGCTTTTATTGATAGTGTAGAGACAGAGTTGAAATGGGGCAGAGAGGGGAGTGACATGCAGAGAACGACCGCGGGCTGGAATCGAACCCGGGTCCGCTGCTGGCCGAGGCCCATGGGGGGGGGGCGGGGGGGGACGCCCTACCAACTGAGCTAAGGGCGCCCCCTATATATTCACTGATTTTGACAATAAACGTTCTCCAGAATCACTGGCTACACCTTTAAGTTACTGGGTTGAGTACCTATTTGGCCAAGCCAAGCCAACACATCCTGTCTTGCATACATTTACAAACACACACACACACACATACACACACACACACACACACACACACACACACACACACACACACACACACACACACACACACACACACACACACACACACACACAAACACACACACACACACACACACACACACACACACAGAAACCAATTTGTTCTGACTTTCCCAGGTCGCTAAAGTTTGACGGCTGTCCACCAACGCTAACCCTAACCCCCTGAGAACACACACACACACACACAACACACACACACAAAACACACACACACACACACACACACACACACACACACCCCACACACACACGCACACACACAGCGGTCTGATGCCTGACCTTAACACAACACATTGCGCGCCAAGTGTGTAAATGTCACCATGACACCTCGTAAAGAATCACAGCAAGACTTTCTCTCCATGGGAAAAACGCTAAAGGCCCTGTGTGTGTGTGTGTGTGTGTGTGTGTGTGTGTGTGTGTGTGTGTGTGTGTGTGTGTGTGTGTGTGTGTGTGTGTGTGTGTGTGTGTGTGTGTGTGTGTGTGTGTGTGTGTGTGTGTGTGTGTGTGTGTGTGTGTGTGTGTGTGTGTGTGTGTGTGTGTGTGTGTGTGTGTGTGTGTGTGTGTGTGTGTGTGTGTGTGTGTGTGTGGCTAAAATACAAATACATAATTTTCAAAGGAAATTAAAAGTATTGTGTGGAAACGGAACACCACTGAAGCGAAGCAGTATATATTTTTTTTTTCATATATATTTTTTTCCTGTGTTGATTTTACTTCCTGGAAAGATTTTTTTTGCCTTTTTGCTTTTCTAGCAAAATTCGGAGCCAAAACAAAAGGCCGCAGCTTCCAAAAAGGGATTTTCATACGAGGCACATTCAAGCCTTCGCCAAACGAGTTGACACAAAGTTCATTAAGCCTATTATCAGCTCCACAAAACTCTCTCTGTATTTCTCAGTATGGCAGCGTTTACAAACTGGTGTCCCCCCCGACACTGGTGCAGGAGCCTTTATTTACACAGGTAAATCCCATTGAGTCCAAAGACTATTTTGCAAAGGAGACCTGTTCCCATTTACACGTTACCATTCACACACACATTCGTACACCGATAGCAGCAGGCTAACTATCGACATTCACACAAGGCAAGGTGGGTGAAGTGTCTTGCCCAAGGACACAACAACTATGACACAAGTGGCAGGGCGGGGATCGAACCTCCAACCCTTTGATCATCGGCCGACCCGCTCTACCAACTGAGACACAGTCGCCCCAGGTACTGTCAGAGCAAAATGTATTGCAGATGATTATCTTACTCTTTATAATCACTTCTTTCATTTTTGTCTCTTGAGAACAAAACCAAGTTACTGCACGTACACTGTGACAGGAGGAGGAAGCACCAGGTATGATTAACATTCTTTGCCTCTCTGCCATGGCCCTGAATCAAGTTTACTCACATTAAAGCTACAGTGTGTAATATCGGAGTATTTAGCAGCATCTAGTGGTGAGATTTTAGATATCAACGCTCCCTTGCTAACCCCTTCATTTGGGGGGGATGTACAGAAGCTACGGTGGCCTTCAAGGACAAGAAGCTATAGTTACTAAAGATGGCATCATCCACCACTGCCTCAAGTCTTTCCACAATATCAAAGTGATGAGGTGAAGATGTATTTAGTTATTTATTCTATAGTACTTCTTCTTCTTCTTGGTCTTCCAACAGGTGCATTTCCCCAGGACGCCCACTATATATAAAAACGTGTAAGGCCGTTAAGTTTGTCCGTTCTGTGCTACTGTAGAAACATGGCGGTGCAACATGGCGGCCTCAGCGCCCCGCTCCTATGTAGATATAAAAGACTCATTCTAATTGAAAAATACTTGAGTATGATATTCAATGTGTGTGTGTGTGTGTGTGTGTGTGTGTGTGTGTGTGTGTGTGTGTGTGTGTGTGTGTGTGTGTGTGTGTGTGTGTGTGTGTGTGTGGTGGTGTGTGTGTGTGTGTGTGGGTGTGTGTGCGTGCCTGCGTGTGTGAGTGCATGCGTGACTTAGTGAGTGAGTATGTGCGTTTGCGTGTGTGTGTGTGTGTGTGTGTGTGTGCAGTGTGTGTGTTAACCAGGTTTCAAACTCACCTCAATGTGTCGATGTGTCGACAAGTCTACCTGGAGACAAAACAGACAGGAGACATGGTTAGTGTTAAGAATAAATACTAAGAATTCCTACTCATTCCATAAAGCATATTTGGCATAAATGGAAGCAAAATATGGTCATGGTATATGTCACATTAAAAACCAGATAAATTTAAAGTTATAGTGCGTAACTTCTGTCGCCCCCCATGAGTAATTCTGAGTAATCACAACAACACTGTCTGTCGGTGCATCGCCATCTACATGAGGTAAAGCCTTCAGTGATGGCACATGGATTTTATACCTTCTGCTGTACGTCAAGGTTTTTTTTCTTAGCAGTAGAATCAACAACTGAAACATTTCTTGGGCTCTTCTTGGGGATTTTTCTGAGCTCCTGCACCAGTGTCAGGGTGGGGGTGGGGGGGTGGGGGGGGCACCAGTTTGTAAACGCTGCCATACTGAGAAATACAGAGAGAGTTTTGTGGAGCTGATAATAGGCTTAATCAACTTTGTGTCAACTTGTTCGGTGATGGCTTGAATGTAACCGACATTCATTCATATGAAAAAGTTACGCACTATAGCTTTGAAAGAGAAAAAGACACATACAATTTGAGGAATAGGCCTACATGTTACACGATAGCTTTATAATGGACAAATACACATTAAACAAGGTCATAAAAGGAGCAACATCTGTATATAAAAATATGAAAGTACTATCGAAAGATCAAAAGGTCGCTATCAGTTAAGTGAATGTTTCTGTGACAGGTGCGGGCGGGAGGATTTGAGGCATGAAGCATTTTTAAACCGACATTCATTCATGTGAAAAAGTTACGCACTATAGCTTTTTTTTAAAGATAATTTTTTGGGCATTTTCAAGCTTTATTAGACAGTACAGAGTTGAAATGGGGAGACAGAGAGAGAGAGAGAGAGAGAGAGAGAGAGAGAGAGAGGGGGGATGACCTGCAGTAAAGGTCCACGGGTCGGATTTGAACCCGCGACCACTGCAACGAAGGCCGCAGCCAATATGGTACGCGCTCTATCCACTACACCACCAGAGCACCCACGCCATGTCAAAAAAGGAGCAGCTTTTGTATATATAGAAAATGAAAGCACTGTAGTTGTGCCATATCTAATGATTGATTGATCAGTTAAGTGAATGTTTCTGTGACAGGTGCGGGCGGGAGGATTTGAGGCATGAAGCATTTTTAAACCGACATTCATTGATATTAAAAAAGTTACGGGGGCGTCTTTAGCTCAGTTGGTAAGGCGCCCCCCCCCCCCCCATGGGCCTCGGCCAGCAGCGGACCCGGGTTCGATTCCAGCCCGCGGTCGTTCTCTGCATGTCACTCCCCTCTCTGCCCCATTTCAACTCTGTCTCTACACTATCAATAAAGCATAAAAATGCTAAAAAAATATCTAAAAAATAAATAAATAAATTACGCACTATAGCTTTATAATTGACTAATACATGTTAAAAATGTTATAAAAGGAGAAGTGCTGAGTCATTTTTGCTTACGAATGATTATTTAGTAATTAAAAGATAAATGAAGGAATGGCACTATATTATTACCTGGTTGTAAAGAAGTGATTTGGCAGATAGATGATAAATTAGTCTAGAAACTCTGTATATTTAGTGCTAATGAATAATCAAGATAATTTTAGACTTTCCAATGATCCGCTGGAATCGAACACGGGTCCGCTGCTGGCCGAAGCCCATGGGGGGGACGCCTTACCAACTGAGCTATTATGTTAAAATGAAAGTACTGTAGTTGTGCCATATCTACTGATCGCTTATCAGTTAAGTGAATGTTTCTGTGACAGGTGCGGGCGGGAGGATTTGAGGCATGAAGCATTTTAAACCCCTATCACTTAAAGGAATACTTCACCCATACGGAACCAGCGTTCTATCATTATAAAATCGCTATCATAATATAATGAATGAGGTTTTTCTTCCCTCAGTCTTCCTCAGTCTTCCCTTGTCCCAGCTGTCCTGTTAATCCTAACCCTAAATTGTTACTGAAGTGATGTCACATTAGTCAAATGTAGGGTTAGACAGTGAGACCATAAAACACTCTTTCTGCCTTTTTCTCAGGCTAGGATGAACCGATTTCTTAAATGTTTTGCACATTTATACTACACATGATCTCAGAGTTCAATACACCTTCATATTTCCACCGGTGAAGTAGGTCTTGTGTTTTTGTCTCAAATAGATTAAACTATATTATTAAGTAATGGCTGTGTGTGTGTGTGTGTGTGTGTGTGTGTGTGTGTGTGTGTGTGTGTGTGTGTGTGTGTGTGTGTGTGTGTTTGTGTGTTGTGTGTGTGTGTGTGTGTGTGTGTGTGTGTGTGTGTGTGTGTGTGTGTGTGTGTGTGTGTGTGTGTGCGTGCGTGCGTGCGTGCGTGCGTGCGTGCGTGCTGTGCGTGCGTGGTGTGTGTGTGTGTGTGTGTGTGCGTGCGTGCGTGCGTGCGTGCGTGCGTGCGTGTGTGTGTGTGTGTGTGTGTGTGTATTTAGGTAAATGCTTCAGTGACAGGTGCAGGCAGGGAGGGATCAAGGCATGAAACATTTCCAAACTCAAACTTCTTTGGATGTCTTGAAATTTGCGTGGGAGTCGGAGGTTAAGCTATTTCCCGCATGCCAGTCTGCATTCCACTAACGGCTGACGAGAGTAAAAGTGATTTGGAGGCCAAGACTTGAGGTCTGCTGCAACTCTCAGTTCTTTTCTGTTTCCATTTTAACCTGTATTTTTTATTTTATTTAAATGTTTTACTTCTTTTCATTCGCTTTTAAATGTCTTCTAATGTGTTTTATGTATTCTAATCTTGCCCCTGTAAAGCACTTTGAGTGGCCTTGTGTTTGAATTGTGCTATAGGGGAAGGTGGGGTGATTTGTGCAACTTTTTACTCTAAGTGATTTTAAAGTGAGGCCTTGACAGTTATGTCTCCAACTCAAATATGTACATATATTTCAGGATGTTGTGCATCCCTGTCAATACAAACTTTGGATCTGGAATAAACTGTTTAAGAAATATAGCTTTCGGAAAAAAAGTTGTCTTGTCGCACAAATCACCCCACTACGTGGGGTGATTTGTGCGTCATTGTGTCACAATGACAAAGTCACCATCATCATCTTTCTAGCCATCTGAACTCTCATCAGTGGTGTCGTTAAGTGGAATTGAGATGTCACTCTCTTCTGAGCTACTGTAGACAATCACTTTCTTTTGGTGACCAGCGTATACAGCCATGCCACTGGCACAACTCTCAGAAATGTACTTTGCACTAGTTGCTCCGTGCTTGTGGAACCAACTGCCACCTGACAAATGTGATTCCCCCTACATTTCTGCCTTTAAATCAAGGCTCAAAACCATATGTACACCCTGGTGTTTCCTCCCCATTAACCTCTGCACTACTTACTTACCTCTGCACTACTATCTGTGTTTATGTGGATGTATGGGCTTTACGTCTTTTATTTTGGTTATTGTTATTTTACCTTCATTGTTTACCTACTGAATGCACTATGTACAGCACTTTGGACAGTGCAAACTGTCATAAATGTGCTTTTATAAATACATTTTACTTACTTACTTACTTATAACTCACCCAGGCCCTTGCGCACAAATCACCCCATCCCCAGAATTTTGGATAATAGGCATGATGCAGCAATTTAGGGTTGACATTGTGCTAACTATATAGACTCAAAGTGTAGCATACCAAAGCACTAAAACATGTGTCAAATGTTTTCAAACGTGTCTATAATTGTTCAGACACAATAATCAAAACACCTTGATCATGGAAATTTTACTTTGAAAGGCAAAACACAGTTTTTTGAGCTTAAATGTGCTTATATCTTATTCCTTGTGTCTCCCTTCTTTACAGGATGAGTCAAATGGATGGCTCTTCTTAAATATGTGGTCACATTTCCAATTTCTTCCACGGTTTTCTAGAAACAAGGGGTTTTGCAACTTCCAAAATGCACAAATCACCCCACCTTCCCCTATAAATAAACTTGCCTTGCCTTGCCAAGACAATGGAGCACTTTTGCAGGGCTGTGTTGGCTCTTAGTAATGTAATGTAGAATTTATTTTATTTCGAATAGTTTTTGTTTTGTTATATGAACATACAATAAGAAACAAGCAAAAGAGGGCCTATAGGACATGACAATACACACATTTGAGAGTAGTTTCGAATACTTTATATTATATTTTTGAATGGAATATTGCAAAGAACAATCACGGAAAAACTGCCAACAACATTTGACTGTAATGTTATAGAAATCTTAAGATACTTTGCACATTTAAAGTCGCTACGAGGAACTTTTAAATATTTCTGAAACAGTCTCATTTATTCATCTGATGATCATGAATTACATGTAACAGCTAAACGAGACCATCAGTGCAAAGAATGCTATTTTTATGTAGTTTTTCTAAATGCCCAGGAACAACAGCTGGGTGCAAGAATGAACACAAACTGAAAAGTTCCTCGGAGCACCTTTAATATGTAATGTATAATTATGTATATCAATGCATTATGTGCCTTTATTACATTTAAACTATTGCCACAGAAAACGTTAATGCATGCACATAGCCTGAAAGGAATACTTCACCCATACGGAACCGTTGTTCTATCATTATAAAATCGCTTTTATAATATAATGAATGAGGTTTTTCTTCCCTCAGTCTTCCCTTGGCCCAGCTGTCCTGTTTATCCTAACCCTACATTTTCCCATGTGTGATGTCACACTAGTAAACTGTAGGGTTAGACAGTGAGACCATAAAACACTCTTTCTGCCTTTTCTCAGGCTAGGATGAACCGATTTCTAAAATGTTTGCACATTTATACTCCATAGGATCTCAGAGTTCAATACACCTTCATATTCCCACCGGTGAAGTAGGTCTTTAACAATACAATACAATACTATGCACCGTTATGAGATCTCAGGGAAAGCAGGACAGTTTAAAACAGATATGTCAGCCTTTCCTGGACTATATAGCAGCGCTGAAGGGACCTACATGACACCGTATTTACCTTTAGTTTAAACAATGTCCTTAGAAACCTGTTAAGTAGAGTAAGGTATATATATTTTTTTGAATGGGTATGCATGCACATAGCTTGCTGCACACATACACACAAATATACAAGTATCTGTTAACCTCACACACACACACACACACACAGAGACACACACACACACACACACACACACACACGCGCACAGGCACACACACACACACACACACACACACACACACACAGACACACACACACACACACACACACACACACACACACACACACACACACACACACACACACACACACACACACACACACACACACAGACACACACAGGTTCAAATCACAAAAGAGTTTTTTGAAAAGGTTCCCAACAGCAAATTCCTAAGTTTTTCACGGAGCTTTGCAGAACGATTCCAGCTAACTTTGTTTCCGCCTAATTTGCAGGATGTCGTACACACACACACACACACACACACACACACACACACCCTCTCACACACACACAACACACACACACACACACACACACACACACACATAAACAAACAAACACACACAGGTTATACAGGTGCTAAGAGGAAATATGAAGGTTCTGTGCCAAAATCCAGTTCCCACAACCAGTGACTCACACTAAACACGTTTTTAAGAAGTGCTACCATATGCGAATCCTGCATAAAAAGTGTGTTTCTAAATGTGATGTATAACACTAACTCAGCCTGCATCCACTCACATTATAAGTGTGTAAGTCTGGAGTGCAGGGTCGGAGGTTCGATCCCCCGTCTCCCCGCCACATGTCCAAGTGTCCCTGAGCAAGACACTGAACCCCAAATTGCTCCCGATGGTTCAGAGAGCGCCTTGCATGGCAGCAACTGTCATCGGTGTATGAGTGTGTGTATGAATGGGTGAATGTGGTAAGATATGTAAAGCGCTTTGGGGCTGAGAAAATCGGCTAGAAGGCGCTATATAAGTCAAGTCCATTTACCATTTATAAAATCAAATCAGTCCCACACAGACAGTAGTGTAATGTAACTATGTGCATACTTTATTATTGTACTTAAAGGTGCAACGACAAACTTTGTATGTGAGGTTCGTCGGACCGTTTACACTGAAGTATACAGAAGCAATAAAGAATTAAAAATAAAAACTTCTGTGTCGTTTGAAAAGACGCAATGCATTGTGGGACAGTTGAGTAGGAAAATAAACCTGTGTCGATCCATACACAAAATCTACCTGGAAGTAAGTACTCATCCGGGCATTTCTCGCTGTTACTGCTTAAAGCTGGGGTATATGATTTCTGATTGGTCAAAGTTAACATGAGCTGTACACTTTGACCAATCAGAGCAAGGCTCCGATTCTCCATTCTCATTGGCTGTTGGGACTGTCCGTTCACTTTGGCACGACTTTGTTGGTGTAGAGCGTGTCAGGGAGGGACCATAGGGGAGGGACCAAAGAGAACAAGTGGAGCGGTTGAGTTATTTGGATTCGAATCTCTATCCCAACTGCTATTTTCTCCCCAAATCATATACCCCAGATTTAACTTAAGTGGTAGGCTATTGTAAAAAAAAAATCACAATACTGGCGAATTCTGCAAAATATTTAATCCGATTCACATAGCTCTAACTCAGCCTCCATTAACTATCATCACAACATCACATCAGTAGTCAGTCTGGGTCTGCGGTATATTCTTAGGTTTTCTCCAGCCAGATTTCTGCCGATCCAATCAGCGAACAGAAGGAGTGGCTCAGAAGCCGGCGCATGATACGTTATGCGATTGGTTGGCAGATCCAGAGTGGCACTGGGCAGATCCAATAGTTTTTAAACTTCAAACAGACATCCGCCTTCAAGTGAGTGAACGTTTGTCAATTGAGCGATTCCAGACCTTCTGTACAAATGAAATGAAGTACGATGGTCTGGTAGGACCAGGCTAAATGAAGTACGGTGGTCTGGTAGGATCAAGCTACATCAGTCCCACACAGATATGATAACAGCCGTGTAATTTGAAATCTTGTCTGTCTGTCTGGTTTTCCTCTGTGGTATTTTTTTAAATAAATACATATTTATATATTTCTTTTTATTTATTTTATTTCCACCCCACTCTGGCTCCCATCCAGTACATAACTAGCGACTACCACACTGCAATGTGTTTATGCCAAAGACAAGCCAATGAATATAACACACAAACACACACACACAGAAAGACACACACACACACACACACACACACACACACACACACACACACACACAGAAAGACACACACACACACACACACACGTTTGTACGGCTATACTTGTGAGGACATTCAATGACATAATGCATTCCCTAGCTCCTTACCCTAACCATCAAAACTAAATGCCTAACCCCAACCCTTACACTAACCCTAACATAAACCTAATTCATACCTGAACCTTAAAACCTAGTGTTAACCCTCAAACAGCCCTTTAAAGGCCTGTCCTTAAAACCTAGTGTTAACCCTCAAACAGCCCTTTAAAGGCCTGTCCTTAAAACCTAGTGCTAACCCTCAAACAGCCCTTTAAAGGCCTGTCCTTAAAACCTAGTGTTAACCCTCAAACAGCCCTTTAAAGGCCTGTCCTTAAAACCTAGTGTTAACCCTCAAACAGCCCTTTAAAGGCCTGTCCCAAAGTGAGAACCGGACAAAATGTCCTCACTCTTAAGGTCTAGAAGTCAAATTGGTTCTCACAAAAATAGCTGTAAAAGTACACACACACACACACACACACACACACACTGAGAAACACACACACACAAACTGAGAAACACACACACACAAACAGAGAGAGAGACAGTAACACACACAGAAACATAGAAACACACACACAAAACTGAGAAACACACACACACACACACAACACACACTGAGAAACACACACACACACATACACACAAACTGAGAAACACACACACACACACACACTGAGAAACACACACAAACTGAGAAACACACACACTGTGACACACACAAACAGAGAGAGAGACAGAGAGAGTAACACACACAGAAACATAGAAAGACACACACACGCACACACCCACTGAGAGAGAGAGAGAGAGAGAGACACAGAGAGAGAGAGAGGGAGAGAGAGGGAGAGAGGGAGAGGGAGAGGAAGAGAGAGATAGAAAGCGGGAGAGAGAGAGAGAAAGAGAGATAGAAACAGAGAGAGTGTGTGTGTGTGTGTGTGTGATAGAGAGAAAAGGATATAGAGAGAGGGAGAGATAAGTAGATAAAGTGAGAGAGAGAGAGAGAGAGGGAGAGGGACAGAGAGAGAGACACCACACACACACACACACACACACACACACACACACACACACACACACAGAGGCCAGTGAGTGAATGAGTGAGTGAGATGCTCTCCAGGTGAACTCTCAGAGCATCCTGACTAAAGCCTAGCTGTGGTCTGTGCTCTTGGCGCAGAAACACACAGTTATTCAACTTCCAAAAACCGCCATAAAACTACACAGAAAGACAAACACACACACACACACACATACACACACACACACACACACACACACACACACACACACACACACTGAGAGAGAGACACACACACACACTGAGAGAGAGAGAGAGAGAGAGACACACACACATACACTGAGAGATAGAGACACAGAGACAGGGAAAGAGAGAAAGAGAGAGACACACACAGACGCACACTGAGAGAGAGAGAGACACACACGCACACACACACACATACACTGAAGAGAGACACAGAGAGAGGGAAAGAAAAAGAGAGAGACACACACACACACACACACTGAGAGAGACTCACACTCACTCACACACACTGAGAGAGAGAGAGACACACACACATACACTGAGAAAGAGAGAGAGAGAGAGACACACACACACACACACACACACACACACAGACACACACACACACACACACACACAGACACAGGGCTAAGTGAGTGACTTCCAAAAACCGCCATAAAACTGAAGCAAAACACTCGTGGCAGATTTCTAAATGTTATTCTACACAGATCACAAGACACACGGAGGCCTTTCCCTAAGACAGAGAACATTAAGACTGGAATGAAATGTGCAATGGCCCATGTTTGGACGTGTGTGTGTGTGTGTGTGTGTGTGTGTGTGTGTGTGTGTGTGTCTCTCTCTCCGTCTGTGTGTGTGTCTCTCTTTCTCTCTTTCCCTCTCTCTGTGTCTCTCTAACTCTCAGTGTATGTGTGTATGTGTGTGTGTCTCTCTCTCTTTCTCTACCTCTCTCTCTATCTGTCTCTCTCTCAGTGTGTGTGTGTGTGTGTGTGTGTGTGTGTGTGTGTGTGTGTGTGTGTGTGTGTGTGTGTGTGTGTGTGTGTGTGTGTGTGTGTGTGTGTGTGTGTGTGTGTGTGTGTGAGTGAGTGTTTGTGTCTGTCTGTCTGTCTGTCTGTGTGATTTTTGGTATTTTTTGAAAACGCATCATAGAATTTGTCCTAACCGTAAAACAAGTTAAAGTTGGAACATAACAGTCTCTGCCTTGAACCTTGCCAGACCTTTGTATGTGTGTGTGTGTGTGTGTGTGTGTGTGTGTGTGTGTGTGTGTGTGTGTGTGTGTGTGTGTGTGTGTGTGTGTACGTGTGTGTGTGTGTGTGTGTGTGTGTGTGTGTGTGTGTGTGTGTGTGTGTGTGTGTGTGTGTGTGTGTGTGTGCTTCTATCTTTTCTCCGAACTCCTTGAGAAGGCGAGGAGAACATCTCTGCTTACTCTCACTCGCTGGTTTACAACAACTGACACACAAGATTAATTATAGGATAGATAAACTGCTGGGGGTGGCATGTAAACACACACACACACACACACATACACACACACCCACACACACACAAACACTGAGAAAGCACACACACACACACACACACACACACACAGCGCAAGAAGAAAAAACCTGCAGATAGAAAGAGAGAGAGATAGGTAGAGAGAGAGAGAGAAAGACAGAGACAGAGAGAGACAGAGAGAGAAAGAGAGAGAGAGAAAGAGAAGTAGAGAGAGAAAAGAGGGAGAGAGAGAAAGAAAGAGAGAGAGAGAGAAGAGGGGGAGAGGGAGAGAGAAAGAGAGAGAGAGACAGAGGGAGAGAAAGAGAGAGAGAGATAGGTAGAGAGAGGTAGAGACAGAGACAGAGATAGGTAGAGACAGAGAGAGAGAGAGAGAGAGAGAGAGAGAGAGAGAGAGAGAGAGGAGAGAGATAGGTAGAGAAAGAGAGAGAGAGAGAGAGAGAGAGAGAGAGAGGAGAGAGAGAACAAGACATCTTTGCTAAGTCTTTTCTTGACATGCATGTGTAAAGCTGTTCATCTTGCATTACACACGGAGACTTTGAGATCTGTATCACTTAGACAAATAGCATAGATTCAGGATGCTTTGATAGTATTTAGACACACACACACACACACACACACACACACACACACACACACACACACACGCACACGCACACACACACATACACTGAGAGAGACACAGAGAGAGGGAAAGAGAGAGAAAGAGAGAGAGACACACACAGATGCAGAGAGACACACACGCACAGACAGGGAGGGAGAGAGAGAGACACACACACACACACACACACACACACACACACACACACACACACACACACACACACACACACAGCAGCCTCTGAAAAACCTCTAATCTCCGTGGAAACTTTCACCCGGGCTTCTGCGATGTTATCTATCGAGTCTAGGTTGTTTTAACGGCCTGCCTGCCTCTCTTCAAAGCAGCGAGCGAAATTCTTGGCGCACAAAACTGCAGAACTGGCTCAATGTTTAGGCTCTCTCTCTTCCTCGCTATCTCTCTGTGTGCCTGCCTCTCTCTCTCTCTCTCTCTCTCTGCCTCTCTCACTTTATCTACCTATCTATCTCTCCCTCTCTATATCCTTTTCTCTCTATCACACACACTCTTTCTCTCTGTGTGTTTCTATCTCCCTCTCTCTCTTCTTTCTCTATATCTCTCTCTCAATCTATCCTTCTCTCTCTCTCAATCTCTCTCTATCACTGCCTCTCTTTCTCTCTCTCTCTGCCTGCTCCTCTCTCTCTCTCTCTCTCTCTCTCTATCCCTGCCTCTCTCTCTCTCTCTCTCTGTTTGTCTCTCCCTCTCTCTCTCTGTCTCTCTTTCTATCTCTCTCTCTCCGTCTCTTTCTCTCTATATCTATCTCTCTATCTCTCTTCCACTTCACTTCAGAAGAAGTACACCTACTCGACTTCTAAGAACTGAAAACCGCCAAACTTTATACACAGGAGTTGAGGAGGCCAATCTGACAATCGCGGCATTTTACAACATTATAAAAACAACATTGCGCAAACATCGCTACGAACCATCTGAACTCGGTTGTAGAAGGAAACTGTTGACAACACGCACACGCACACGCACACGCACACACACACACACACACACACACACACACACACACACACACACACACACACACACACACACACACAGAGAGCATGTTTAGATAAATATTTACACGGCACGCACAACCAAAGCCCGCAGTGGGTGAACTTGTATAGCCTACACTACACACTACTACACGCTTGACGGGTGTTACGCCACGTTTTGCATCCCTGCCGAAAAGAAGCCTACATGCACCTTAGCTGTAGGTAGGGGCAACTAGCAAACATTGCAGTGATTATTAGGGCAACATTATGTTAAGAAAAACTATACTATCATCTTTTTAAATAAATACATTGGTTTTAGTTGGGGTTTGAAATGCGTTAGAACATTTATGTTGGGTGTCAAATTCACACACATTACACCATTATGAGATGTACACAAGGGAGATTAAATGACTAAGACAAAATTATTCATACATCTCCAAAAAAATATATAGTTACAATAGCATTAGGCAAACCGGCAAAGGAGTATTTTTTAAAAAGTGCCTTCTGCAATTTTTGAGCAGGTATGCAAAACTTGGCATAACAGCTTTAATACAAATGCAGTGAGGACATTTTTGAAATCATTATTGTTCTAGAATCAAAAACTATACCAAATGTCTCCATGCCATTTCATACTAGCCTAGTGGTTTGCCTACTTTATAAACATATAACACTGTAGCCTATAGTAGCCTACATTCAACAACACTCAGTCACTGAAAAGGCTTGAAACAAACGCTTATTAATGCCTTATAGTGGAGAAGACAAATTCTGCTATCTGTCAATTTGTGATATAGGCTACAAGCGTGAAAATTGGCAAGAGCAGTCTCCATGGGTCACTTGACAAGAAAATTGTCCGAGACAAAAAATAAATATAAAAAAAAATTATGAAAAAAATAAATAATTTTTTCATATGAGAAATTTTCAAATTCACAATTTCAAACTACTATC
>CM047516.1:28275874-28283374 GCA_026122265.1 Ammodytes dubius
GAGAGAGAGCGCCAAAGAGAGAGAGAGAGAGAGTCAAAGAGAGTTCCTTTTCTCAGTAGCCAATCAAATTGTCCCGATTCCCACACTTCTTCCAAGGCTCGGCGAAAACTTTACGGAAATATTGTAGCAAAGTAGCAAGAACTGGCAACCCAAAGAGAATATACTTGAAAAGATTGTTGCAATGTAGAAGGATCTGGCAACCCAAGAGAGAGAGAGAGAGAGAGAGAGGGAGAGAGAGGAGAGAGAGAGAGACCTGAGGCCAATGTTGTTCCGACAGGTAAAGCGAGCTACCTTTATAAATGGAGACTCCTCGCCGACACATTTACAGTAAACGTGACCTGACCACCCCTTCTGGGAGGCTACCACACCCCCACCTGTGACACACACAAACACACCACCACACACACCCCACACACCACACAACACAACCACACACACACACACACACACCACACACACACACACACACACACACACCCCACACACACACACACACACACACAACACACACACACACACACAAACACACACACACAACACACAAACACAACACACAACACCACAACACAAAAAACACACAACCACACAGAGGTAGACACACACGAGCACACGGGAGCAAGCGCTGCAAACACACAGACACACCCACCCACACACTGACAGACACGCGCGCGCACACACACACACACACACAAGCACACAAATACATTCCTACCTTGTCAGCGGACTATCGGTCTTCATTGACGAAGTGTGGAACTGTATTTCTGCTAATAATAAAAAATAAATAAATAAAAATAATAGAACATTTACTTTTAAGTGTGTTGTCATATTATTCGGCTACTAATAATAATATACTAATAAATGTGCCATTTTTTATACAACATTCTACCTCCCTGACAAGTCTTATAAAGGGTAACAATGCCCCTATACAATACAACACATTTCTTAAATTGCCGATATTTAACACATTGCAATTTTTTTCAATATTAACACCAGCATATATGTGTTCCTTCACAACATAGTCATTAAATTCAGCTTCTATCTCAAAAAACAAGTAAAAGGGTTCAGTTACACTTTAATTAAAAATAATTGAATTACCAATAGCATATTGCATAATCTGAAGATAACAATACTGCTTCCCAGTCATTCAAAATGATGAGATATATTAATTGCAAAAATTCATTTCTATGGAAATTTCATTTATCTGGAATAAAAGTTTAAAGTTTGAACAGTCTTGTATAGTGGACAAACATGTACACGTACAAATGTACAAAAATGCACCTTTTCTTAGAGGAAGCTGCATTTAAAGGTGGAGTCAGTGATTCTGGAGAACGCTTTTTTTTTTTTTTTTTAAGATTTTTTTTTTGGCATTTTTTATGCTTTATTGATAGTGTAGAGACAGAGTTGAAATGGGGCAGAGAGGGGAGTGACATGCAGAGAACGACCGCGGGCTGGAATCGAACCCGGGTCTGCTGCTGGCCGAGGCCCATGGGGGGACGCCCTACCAACTGAGCTAAGGGCGCCCCCATTCTGTAGAACGCTTGTTGTCAAAATAATTTTTTTTCGAAATCAGTGAATATCTCCTCATGATGCACTACCTGTCTTTATAGACAAACAAAGGACAATGTAAACAAAGGGGCCACATCATCTAACAACAGGCCTGTTTACAGAGTCTAGGCTGTGTACTAACACCAGAGTGTTTTCCAGCACACAAACAGTACATACAGGTAGCGGATCATGAGGAGATATTCACTGATTTTTGAACAAAAAATTATTGGTAACACTTTACAATAAGGGTACATTAATTAACTGTTAGTTAATGCTTAATTAAATCTTAATAGGCATTTACTAAGCATTACCTAACTGTTAATAAATGCTTAGTAAATGCTTAATAAACATAAACTGAGCATTTACTAACTGTTATGTTTAGTTCATGCTTAACTAAGCATTAGTTAACAAAGCATTAACTAACCGTTAAAACTAAGCATTAACACTCACTTTATGCTTAATAGGCATTAACTATGCATTAACTAACCATTAATAGCATTAACTAACAGTTAATTAATGTACCCTTATTGGAAAGTGTAACCAAATTATTTTGACGACAAGCGTTCTCCAGAATCACTGACTACACCTTTAAGAGTGATATAAGTATTGAATAATCCTTATCTTGGTATCATGCTTTTATCACCTCCTAGATTGATCCTGTAGCTGGAAACGAGCAATAAAATAAAAAATGTTTTTGGCAGACTGTGTGTCTGCCTGTCTGTCTGTCTGTCTGCCTGTCTGTCTGTCTGTCTGTCTGTCTGTCTGTCTGTCTGTCTGTCTGTCTGTCTGTCTGTCTGTCTGTCTGTCTGTCTGTCTGTCTGTCTGTCTGTATGTCTGTCTGTCTGTCTGTCCGTCTGTCTGTCAGTCTGTCTGTACACATGCATTTAGCTATTTCCAATTTCACGGATCAGACCCTGAAAACAGATGACAACAAATGTAGATTTCCACTATTACATCAAGTGGAGACTAATGCCTCCAAATATGAAAACACACTCGTCATAGTGAGTCAGTGTGTGTGTGTGTGTGTGTATGTGTGTGTGTGTGTGTGTGTGTGTGTGTGTGTGTGTGTGTGTGTGTGTGTGTGTGTGTGTGTGTGTGTGTGTTTTGTCTGGCCCACAAATATCCCCAGCAGGCCTCCAAACATGACACATACTGTTGACATTTTCCTCTCACCTTCACTGTGTGCGTCTTCAACAAACAAACATCTTATGGACTGAATTATCTATCTATCTATCTATCTATCTATCTATCTATCTATCTATCTATCTATCTATCTATCTATCTATCTATCTATCTATCTATCTATCTATCTATCTATCTATCTATATTAAATGTAACTATCGGACCATAGAGACAGTGCGGAACGTGTCATAATCGGAGGCCACGCCCATCGTGGGGGAAAACAATACACAGCGCTCCATTCACTTTATATTGAATGACACCCGTATTCGGCAAACAAACTTAATAAAAACGTAATACGACATGCCTTTCACAAATACACGTTACTTTATTTAAAGCCACGGCTCTTGTCTGTCCATACGAGCTGTTTTTGTGAAAAATGATTGAGTAATTTTCAATATCGAGACAAAACTCTTAACTAATGTATGCTGTATGCTAGGCTAATGTTAGCCTTCTGCTGTAGGCTAACCATAGGCTAACCCTCACGGACGGGAAAAAACACCTCAGTATTGAAAATTACTCAATTATTTTTCACAAAAACAGCTCGTATAGACAGACAAGAGTCGTGGCTTTAAAGAAAGTAAAGTTTTTTTGTTAAATGGATGTTCGATTAAGTTTTAATTAAGTGTGTTTGCAGAAGACAGGTCTCCTTCAATACAAAGTGGATGGAACGCTGTTCAATATTTTCCCCCACGATGGGCGTGGCCTATTTCATGCACTGTCTCTATTGTTTTTGAAGCATCACACCTTTAGATTACATAGACAAAACAAAGACTGTGTGTGTGTGTGTGTGTGTGAGTGTGTGTGTGTGTGTGTGTGTGTGTGTGTGTGTGTAGCACTTACGCGTGGCACTTTGTAGTTTGGTTTATTTGCAGCTATAGTTCTGATGTGATTCTTGTTGTTCTGAGTTTGTACCTTCATGGTTGAATGCACTTAATGGAAGTCTCTTTGGATAAAAGTGTCGGCTAAATAAAATGTAATCAAAAAAAAAAAAACATGGAGGAAAAAAAATGTTGGTTGAAAAAAATAAAAATAAAATCAAAGTCGAGATTCTCGAGTTTAAAGTCGAGATTCTCGAGTTTGCCTTCAAACCTCACTCACCGTCACCAATGGTCCATGCATCAAAGGCATTGTCACTTTCCTCTCCAATGTGCATAATAAACGTTAGATTGAGGCCTAATAGGTTGTAGTTTGGTGTTAGTGTGAGAGAGAATGCTCCAAGTACTCCTCCATGACACTGTTGTGTGGTTTCCCATAAATTAATTGATATGCCTTTGATGCATGGACCATTGGTGACGGTGAGTGAGGTTTGAAGGCAAACTCGAGATTCTCGACTTTGATTTTTTATTTTTTTTTCAACCAACATTTTTTTTTTCCTCCATGTCCCTTTAGGGGCTCCGTAGGTTTGAGCATCATTCCTTGTTTTTTTTTTTTAAAGATATTTTTTTTTGGCATTTTTATGCTTTTTTATTGATAGTGCAGAGACAGAGTTAAAATGGGGCAGAGAGGGGAGTGACATGCAGAGGGCTGGAATCTAACCCGGGTCCGCTGCTGGCCGAGGCCCATGGGGGGGGGGGGGGGACGCCGTACCAACTGAGCTAAGGGCGCCCCCATTCCTTGGTATTTTCTACACAGTCCCTGATACAACATAAATAGGACTGTAAGGTCTCAGGGTTTAGTGTAGGGTTGAGTGTAAGGTCATGGTTAGCGTGGAATGGTCCTCTAAACCAGAGATAATCAGATTTTTATAACAATGCAACACATGGCCCGTGGGTACAGTAAACACCCTGTATCAAGTTCTGTGTTTGCATTCAGTTAAACGGTGTCTCTACCTCTCTCTCTCTTTCTCTTTCTCTCTCTGTCTCTCTCTCTCCCTACCTCTCTCTCTCTTTCTCTTTCTCTTTCTCTCTCTCTCACACACACAAACACTCTCACTCTCTTAAGAAAAATCCAGACTGGTCTCTTAATTTTTTCCAGAGCTGTAAATGAAGAGACCCAGTCTGGATTTTTCTTAAATCTTTATCTCTACACTACTTATTAAAAATGCTCTAAATGACAAAACATGTATTGGAATTTGGTAGAAATGTTGTCAGTAGTCTATATTATAAAACCAAAATGTGTATATACAGTAAATGTTATATATATATCACTCTTCCACTCTTTAGGAAATGACTGAGGGCAAAGGAAACCCACACAGCTGAACAACTGTTCTCACGGTGTATTAACAAAAAAAACCCTGACTGAGGCACACACACACACACACACACACACACACACACACACACACACACACACACACACACACACACACACACACACACACACACTTCACAGGACCACAAACCCAAAGCCGACACCAAGGCACAGCCAGCAGCCTAGTGCAGAAGGTTTTGTGGAGCCATGACACCAGTTCAAAAAGTCTGAAGGATAGATATGAAGATATGATCTCGCTCTACAATCACCGGGTTTTACTGTACTTACTTTGGGGGCGACTGTGGCTCAGGTGGTAGAGCGGGTCGGCCAATGTTCGAAGGGTTGGAGGTTCGATCCCCGCCCGCCCTGCCACTTGGGGTTGTTTCCTTTGGCAAGACACTTCACCCACCTTGACTCGTGTGAATGTCGATAGTTAGCCTGCTGCTATCGGTGTATGAATGTGTGTGTGAATGGTAACGTGGGAAAGGAAAACAGGTCTCCCTTGTAAAAGAGTCTTTGGTCTCAATGGGATTTACCTGTATAAATAAAGGTTAAAAAAAAACTACTAGATACAACTTCAGGAGAAAATGTTGGCATAGGCAGTAGTGGTGGAAAGTAACTAAGTACATTTACTAAAGTACACATTTGAGGGGTTACGTTTTTGGGGTTAAGTGTCCCGCTCAAGAACACATGGTGGAGATGGTGGGCACTGTAGATGTAAATCCCAGCCGGCTTAAGTCCACAAATCACACACCCTCCCGTCCGGCTCCAGGGATCCAACCAGCGGCCCCCTCACTTACAGGCCATCCTACACCCCAGGGCAACGTGGGTGAAGTGTCTTGCCCAAGGACACAACAACCATGACACAGGTGGCAGGGCGGGAATCGAACCACCAACCCTTCGATCATTGGCCCGACCCGCTCTACCAACTGAGCCACAGTCGCCCCATTATTACTCAAGTTGAGGATTTGAATACTGGGCAGTGGGCACAGTCCTCATTCTAAGTTTATAGGGTCAAAACATCAACAGAGTGGGGGGCGCCTTTAGCTCAGTTGGTAGGGCGTCCCCCTCCCCCTCCCGGGCCGGGCCCAGCAGCAGACCCGGGTTCGATTCCCAACCGCGGTCGTTCTCTGCATGTCCCTCCCCTCTCTGCCCCATTTCACCTCTGTCTCTACACTATCAATAAAAGCATAAAAATGCCCCAAAAAAATTTCTTAAAAAAAAAAAACATCAACAGAGTCCGTTATATTCGAGTGTTTTAAGAGTGGAGTTATAGTTTTATAGGAGAGAGTTATAGTAAGGAGAGGGTTACTGTGGTCGCGCTACAACATAACCCGAATCGTGTGTGTGTGTGTCTGTGTGTTACGGTGTGTGTGTGTGTGTGTCTGTGTGTTACGGTGTGTGTGTGTGTGTGTGTGTGTCTGTGTGTTACGGTGTGTGTGTGTGTGTGTGTGTGTTACGGTGTGTGTGTGTGGTTTTATGAAGTTAGAAAGACCATAATGACCGAGTACTAAATGATTGCAGCGCCATGAGGTTTGATGGTTTGAGGGGGTGGTGTGTGTGTGTGTGTGTGTGTGTGTGTGTGTGTGTGTGTGTGTGTGTGTGTGTGTGAGAGAGAGAGTGTGTGTGTGTGGGTGTGTGTGTGTGTGTGTGTGCGTGTGATTGTGTGTAAGAGTGTGTGTGTGTGTGTGTGTGTGTGTGTAAGAGCGTGTGTGATTGTGTGTGTGTGTGTGTGCGTGTGATTGTGTGTAAGAGTGTGTGTGTGTGTGTGAGAGAGAGAGAGAGAGAGAGGAGAGAGAGAGTGTGTGTGTGTTTTGTGTGTGTGTGTGTGTGTGTGTGTGTGTGTGTGTGTGTGTGTGTGTGTGTGTGTGTGTGTGTGTGTGTGTGTGTGTGTGTGTGTGTGTGTGTGTGTGTGTGTGTGTGTGTGTGTTGTGTGTGTGTGTGTGTGAAGGGGGGGCGTGCAGCGCATATAAAAAGCCAGCTTTCTCCCATGAACTCTTCTGGCACCAAAATATTTTCTTGGATTTCGCAAACTCACAAAAACCTACTACACACACACACACACACACACACACACACACACACACAGAAACCTACGACAACCAACCACCCCTAGTTCCCATTGTCACTGTCTGTGCCTGAAATAACTTTAGTTTCTAAATGGGGCATGTTTTTCTGCTGTAGTCTTCAAATACTACACTGTTGTTGTTCTCCCTGTGACAAAATCCTTATTGTTAATTTTACCAGAATGTTGGAACAAGGGGATAGTCTCTCACACTAACACCAAACTACAACCTATTAGGCCTAAATCTAACGTTTATTATGCACATTGGAGAGAAAAGTGACAATGCCTTTGATGCATGGACCATTGGTGACGGTGAGTGAATCTCGACTTTAAACTCGAGAATCTCGACTTTGATTTTTTTTTTTTTTTCAACCAACATTTTTTTTTCCTCCATGTTTTTTTTTTTTTTTTTTTTTTTCTCAACCAATTTTTTTTTTTTCCTCCATGTCCCTTTAGGGGCTCCGTACTAACCAGAGGCCTCTAAACACTATTTTATATATTTTTTTCCACATGAACAA
>CM047516.1:28298374-28300874 GCA_026122265.1 Ammodytes dubius
ACCCCGCCTCTTTTGCAGAGCAACTTAATAACTTCTTCAGCAGGTTCAACAGCAGCAGTACACCAACAAGCTGGACCCTCCCCAGCTCCAGTCCATCCCACCAGGCTGTCATCATAGATGAGGAGCTGGTGGCCTCTGTTCTGAGCCGAGTGAACCCACACAAAGCCCCTGGCCCTGACAGGCTCAGAGGCAGAGTGCTTAAGGCCTGCTCCACTCAGCTAAGTGGAGTCTTCACCAAGCTCTTTCAGAGCCTTCTGGATATAAGCTTTGTTCCCCACCAGTGGAAGGAAACCACCATCATTCCTATTCCCAAAAAAACACATGCCAAGGATCCAAAGGATTTTAGGCCAGTTGCCCTGACATCGGTACTGTGCAAATGTATGGAAAGAGTTGTAGGTGACCTTCTCTCCAGCATGGTAGCAGGAAGACTGGACCCACTCCAGTTTGCCTATAAGGCTAAACGAGGAGTGGAAGATGCAACTCTGACCCTTTTGGATACTGTGACCCGTCAGCTGGACTCATCACACCCCCACACAAGGATTTTATTTATGGACTTCTCCTCTGCTTTTAATACTGTACACATATTCACACTGCTGCACTTTCTAGTGGAGCTTCAGGTCCACCCCACACTGATTTTATGGATTAAAGGTTTTCTACAGAACAGGCCACAACAAGTGCAGGTGAATGGTTTTAAATCCAGCAAAATGGTTTTAAATACTGGCCTCCCCCAAGGCTGTGTTTTATCCCCCATTCTCTTCTCTGTCTACACCAACAACATCTCGTGCAGTGGAGAAGGAATGACTCTTTTAAAGTATGCAGACGACATGGCCTTGGTAGCCCATTTGACGGACATAAGAGCACTGTCCGACTACCATCAGACAGTGAACACCTTGGCCACAAGTTTCCAGGAAATATCGCTGGAACTAAACATTGACAAAACAAAGGAGCTTTGCTGTCGGAGCAGGGGAACACGGAGCTCACAGGAAATGTTTCAACCACTCAGCATCAACGGTCAGCCAGTTGAACAGGTTGAGGTTTTTAAATACCTTGGTACAGAGCTGGACACATCACTGTCCTTCTCACATCATGCTGACTCTGTATACAGGAAGGCCCAACAGCGCCTCCACCTGCTGAGGAAGCTCAGAGCTTTTAATGTCAGCAAGGACATTTTAACTGTGGTTTACTGCTCACTCATTGAATCCATACTCACTTTCAATATCTCAGCCTGGTACAACACCCTCACCGTCAAGCACAAAACAAAACTTGCACGTATAGTAAATCAGGCTGGCAAAATAATTGGCTCTCCCCAAACCCCTCTACCACAACTGTACACCCGGTCAGTACTCAGGAAAGCCAATACAATCACACAGGACCCCACCCACCCCCTCCACCAATCCTTTGATTTACTGCCATCAGGTCGACGCTACAGGGTCCCGTTGGCACGGAAAAACACCTACAAAAAATCTTTTATCCCCACTGCCATCACCACACTGAACAGTCACAAATAGGCAACATATCTCACTCCACTCAGTCACCCCTTTGCACTGCTTGCATTTGTTGGTATTCATTTATTGTCATTGTTTGGGACTCTCTGTTTTGTATGTATTTATTTATTTGGTGTACATTGAACCTGCCCTGTCAAAGATGAATTTCTGTCACTTGTGACAGACAATAAAGTTTTTCTTATCTTATCTTATCTTATCTCTTATACCTACTTCCGCCCAAATTTAATTTTCCCTTCAGTAGTCAGTCTGGGGCTGCACTGAATTCACGTGTTTGAGCTCAGGAAAATTTTCGTCCGTCCAATCAGCGAACAGAGCGAGTGGCGAGTGGAACTTTCAGGTTGTTAATTCTAGCGCCCCCCTTTGGACAAAAATGGTAGTGTTTTTTTTACCACGCCAGCTGTTGTTCCTGGGTGAGCATAACCATGACAAAGGCATTAAGAAAAACTATATAAAAATAGCATTCTTCTTTGCACTGATGGTCTCGTTTGCTGTTACATGTAATTTATGATCATCAGAGGAAAAATGAGACTGTTTCAGAAATATTTAAAATGTCTTCGTAGGATGTTTCACATACGCGTAAAATAAATTATTTTGTAATATTTGGTAGTATTTTAGTTAGATATCATACTAACAATGCCTCCGTGGATTACATGTTAGTGGACTTCTTATACTCCATTTAAGACATGTAACTCAAATCATCAAATACCCAAATTTGTCGATACAAAATTTAAAATATTGAACAAACTGGTAATTCCTTGGAAATAGTAATTCAACACATTGACAATAATATATAACACTTAGTAAAATGTGTATAATATAAGAATAATATATTACATTTACATAATATTGTGTATGTATTCAGTCATAAAATAGACATACAAATAATAGCAGACAGACAGACACACACAACAACATTCACACACACACACACACACGGAGACACACACACACACACACACGCACACACACACACGGAGACACACACACACACCATG
>CM047516.1:28305874-28335874 GCA_026122265.1 Ammodytes dubius
TGCCTTTTCTCAGGCTAGGATGAACCGATTTCTATTTTTTTCGCACATTTATACTACATAGGATCTCAGAGTTCAATACACCTTTATATTTCAACCGGTGAAGTAGGTCTTTAAGACCGAAGTTGGTAAGTTATGTATGGCTGTGTGTGAATGAATGGAACCTGGAACCCTGTAAAGCGCTTTGAGTGCCTAGAAAAGCGCTATATAAATCCATTACATTATCATTAAGTTGTTTTAGAGATATCACAACCCCTTGGAAAATGTCCCGCTTTTAAAGAACATCACTGCTTTAAAGCCCCTATATTACCTAACTCAATTATAATAAATAAATATTTCATTTTCTTTGTGACTATTTTCGACCAGGTTTTCATACTCAGGCTTTAACATTTAATATTGTAGAATATTTCCCATACGCTTTAGGCCTGAAATCTCCCTGCTATCCCTATTATTTCACTGTATACTAATTACATTTCCTTTTCTTTGTAGGCGTCTTTCAAAGCACTCAGGGAGTAACAGAGGATGTGCAGAATGGTTTAATACAATGAAGGTTAAAAGGGGAATACTATATGGGAGAACACACTGGTGTCAAATGTTCAAATGTTAATGTCAGAGCAGCTTGTATTCCCTGTGATAAAAGGTCATATTAATAATACAAGGTGGGTGTGGTGTGTGTGTGTGTGTGTGTGTGTGTGTGTGTGTGTGTGTGTGTGTGTGTGTGTGTGTGTGTGTGTGTGTGTGTGTGTGTGTGTGTGTGTTGTGTGTGTATGTGCATGTCCTGTGTGACTTGTGTGTGTGTGTGTGTGTTTGCGTGCGTTGCAGTGTGCCTGTGTCTGTCTGTCTGTCGTGTATGCGCTTGTGTGTGTGTGTGTGTGTGTGTGTGTGTGTGTGTGTGTGTGTGTGTGTGAGTGTGTGTGTATGCGCTTGTGTGTCCATGTGTGTGTGTGTGTGTGTGTGTGTGTGTGTGTCCTGTGTGTCTGCCTGCGCTTGTGTGTCCATATGTGTGTGTGTGTGTGTGTGTGTGTGTGTGTGTGTGTGTGTGTGTGTGTGTGTGTGTGTGTATGCGCTTGTGTGTGTGTGTGTGTGTGTGTGTCTCTGTCTGTTGCGCTTTTGTGTGTGTGTGTGTCTCTGTCTGTGTGTGTGTGTGAGAGTGTGTGTGTGTGTCTGTCTGTTGCGCTTGTGTGTGTGTGTGTGTGTGTGTGTGTGTGTGTGTGTGTGTGTGTGTGTGTGTGTGTGTGTGTGTGTGTGTGTGTCTAACATGTGGAAACACCACCGCAGAGCAAGAGGTGAGTGTGTGTAGGCGTGGTGACATCATGGCAGCAGCGGCGGGGATTCCCTAACAAAAAACACATTCTCTGATTTCCCTCAAAGTCTGCGTTGTGGTGTGTGTGTGTGTGTGTGTGTGTGTGTGTGTGTGTGTGTGTGTGTGTGTGTGTGTGTGTGTGTGTGTGTGTGTGTGTGTGTGTGTGTATGTCTGTCTGGAACACAAGGGCTGGGTCCCTCTCTCTCTCTCTCTTTAAGGTGTGTGTGTGTCTCTGCGTGTGTTTCTGTGTGTGTGTGTGTTTCTGTGTGTGTGTGTGTGTGTGTTTCTGTGTGTGGTGTGTGTGTGTGTGTGTGTGTGTGTGTGTGTGTGTGTGTGTGTGTGTGTAGGCGGGCGGGCGGATGAGACGAGACAGCTCACTAAAGCAACACATGAGATATACAGGTTTCACCCCCTGATAATAATAATAAATAACGGAAACGGTAATAACCAAAATACGAAGGAGTGTGAGGGCCAGGCTTAGGAACAAATTTATAAATCAATTATGAAAATAAATTAATAACACTTGTGACAGACTTTTTGGGATGATAAATTGAACTAAGTGAACTTGTGAATGCATTTCCACCTTGTTATTTGTTGTATGTATTTTTGTCTAAATCTGTGAAATAAATAGTGAAAAAAAAGAGTTGTAATATTATGAGAATGTTGTTATTTTAGATTTTAGAAATGTCTTCTTTGTTCCATAAAACTAAGGAATGTTGTGTGGAGCATCTTGTGAAGGTCTAGCCTCTAACTCCTATCACAAATAAGAAAATGCTTAATTTGTTTTCCTGAACTAAGTTATTTTTCCCTCCCAAAAATGTAAGCTTTTTTTTCCACAAAGTTAACATATTTTTTTCCTTGTAAAATTACGACTTTTTTCTTATTATCATATTTTTACTGATTTATTTTTTCCGTCAACCTGGCCATAATACTCCGTCATATTAAACAGAATGTGGAAAGAAAAACTAAATATTACAACTGAATTACTCTCGGCCATTGCATGCAGTACAGAACACACTCAAATTCTTTAGGGTAAATGTGATCAGCTGATGGTATGGCGCCCTCTATGGGTGAGATTTTGAAGTTTGCAAAGCCCTGTGTGAAGGATAGAGTGTAGTAGAGAGACACCTAGGGATGCTCCAGGAGCCACTGGAAGAGGGGTATGCGGTGAGCTTCTCTGCCCGCCTGTGCTGCCTCTTCCCTGGGCTGCGGAGGGCTGTGTGTGTGGGTTGTGTGTGGTGGGCTGTGTGTGTGTGAGTGGGTGTGTGTGTGTGTGTGACCGTCTTCACAGTAGCGTAGCAGTGTGTGTAGCAATTCTCCGACTCTCCACCGACGTTCACGGAGCCTTGGACCACGGCAGGGAACTGAAAAATAGACAAAAAAATATTTATTATTTACTTACATCATCTAAAAAGAAAGCCACCTACACTGTAATTTTTAAAAAAAACATCTATCTATCTCAGTGGTGCTCCGGTGGTGTAGTGGATAGAGCGTGTACCATATCGGCTCCGGCCTTCGTTGCAGTGGTCACGGGTTCGAATCCGACCCGTGGACCTTTACTGCAGGTTTCCCTCCTCTCTCTCTCTCTCTCTCTCTCTCTCTCTTCTCTCTTCTCTCTCTCTCCTCTCTCTCCTCTCTCTCTCTCTCTCTCTCTCTCTCTCTCTCTCTCTCTCTCTCTCTCTCTCTCTCCTCTCTCTCTCTCTCTCTCTCTCTCTCTCTCTCTCCTCTCTCTCTCTCTCTCTCTCTCTCTTCTCTCTCTCTCTCTCTCTCTCTCTCTCTCTCCTCTCTCTCTCCCATTTCAACTCTGTACTGTCTAATAAAGCTTGAAAATGCCAAAAAAAAAAATCTCTAAAAAAAAAAAGGTTACCTGAGTTCACCTTACAGGTAGATAACCACTTCACTACACTATCACATTATACAACTTGTTTTGCTTGATCATCACATCAGCTTGTGGGTTTTCAGCTCTTTGTCTCCGTAGCAACTGGAAACCAGGATACCACGGAAACAAGATAATCAAAACCAACATCAACACACTGAGAGAGAGACTTCTTTCATAGGAGGGAACCGGCTTCGTCTTAATGTTTAGGAGTAAATACCACAATGGTTTGGTTTAGGTAATTACAGGTGTAGTCAGCGATTTTGGAGATCGTTTGATGTCAAAACCAGTGAATATCTCCTGATGTGGCACAGCCTAGGCTTTGTAAAAGGTAAATGGATTATATAGCGCTTTAATCTTGTTGTTCACAGACCCAAAGCGCTTTACATTGTTTTGTACACATTCACCCAGTTACAACACACATTCATACACCGATAGCAGCAGCTACCATGCAGGGTAGGCTTAGCACTAGGGTGCTAAGTTAAACTAAGCTAACTATCGGAGCAATCGGGTTCAGTGTCTTGCCCAGGACACTTCGACATGTGGCGGGGAGACGGGGATCGAACCTTCCGACCCTGCACACCAGAGGCGAACTCCCTACCACTTCGCCACTGCTGCCCTAAAAGGCATGTTGCTAGCTACTATGTGGGCTCCACTTTGTTAACATACCAGTTACACAGTCTAGGTTGTGTATTAACACTGGACAGACAGACAGACAGACAGACAGACAGACAGACAGACAGACAGACAGACAGACAGACAGACAGACAGACAGACAGACAGATAGACAGAAAAATAGAAGATAGATAGATAGATAGATAGATAGATAGATAGACAGATAGACAGATAGACAGATAGACAGATAGACAGACAGACAGACAGACAGACAGACAGACAGACAGACAGACAGACAGACAGACAGACAGACAGACAGACAGACAGACAGACAGACAGACAGACAGGGAACCACTCACCTGTTGTAGTTCTCTGTCTGGCCTTAGCTGTATGTGTGGTACGTCTGCCATGGAGGCTGCGGCCCACTGCAGCAGACTGCGTAGCTGGACGTCCAGGGTCACAGGCTGCCGACCGCGGCCCAGATCCCTCACCTCTGAGTTGGCTACGACCAGCGCCGCGCGGGGGGTAAGAACCAGGGCCCGGTCCACACACACTGTGCCTGGAACGGTGGGGCAGAGAAAGAGTGGTTAATTTAATATTTATTAGTCAATGATCTAAGTGAAATTAAAGCTACAGTGCGTACATTTTGGAGAGTGGACAGAAATGTGGCTAATTTAAAATGTTTCAATCCAACTTTGAATTTTAATTTTATATCAGACATATCAAAAACAATACAAAACTAAATGAAAAGCATAAAAATACAATAAATAAAATGTATGTTTAATTGACTTCACAAAAAGAAAAAAAAGAAAACAAATGATCTGTATTGATGTGATATGCCTGAAAAGGAGCAGGAAGAAGTATACACTTATTTAATCCTACCCTAACTTTAAAGCCATAGTGCGTAAATTATTACTCATTCTTGTACGAAAACTATGATTAAAATTTTTATTTTTTTCATGACTAAGACGAGACGTTGTCGAGCAAAAAAGCAATTCGAAATTAAAGCAAAAAAACATATGAATTCAATATTTTTCACTCTTTTTTAGTCATTAATCTGTGCAGCCTTAAAGATATAGTGTGTAACTCCTGTCGCCCCCATGAGGAATTCTGAATAATTACAACATAACTGAGATCGCACACACTTTCAATTTCTTTTACTCTTTATTAGTCTTTAATCTATACACAGTGCACAGTGCTAGCCAGTTATTTGTGTCCTCTAATGTACCTACATGTCAGGCACTGTTACGAAAGTTAATGTTCAATTTCATGTGTCGATTGGATGTATCAGAAAATAGCATCATTATAGCCTTAACCAACCCTATGATGGGCTATAGGTTCACATCCAGGCTTCGAAAGCATTGGCATGATAGCTTGCACCTATTTTAGTACAGTATTTTATTGAGTAATCATGTATTTTAATGTGTTTTATACCATAGTCTGTGTGAATACTCTATTCTGATTGGCTGGAGAACATTCCATGGGTGTGGATTAACCTCTGATGTATGGACACCTATGGAACTGTTTACATTCTGTCCACTGCGTCGCCGGCTCGCCGCTGATTAAACTGTGTTGATAAGGGATTTGGGATTTATAAAGCCTAAAATATCCTGCCGTGCAATAGCCTCTGGACACCACAGGATGGCGCTCGAGTCGTAACACAAGAGCTGTAGTAACGATAGTAGTACAATAAAGTGGCTAAACTTAATGTCCTCTGGTTAAACGTCAATGGTTATCTCGTTAAAAAGGTGAGTAAGACCCCTGTTTAATTTGACAAAAGGTTTGTAACTGAGTTTACATGTGTTTAGCCACCAAAGACCGGCTTCACTGTCTATCTGGACATAGGCTACTGCTGTCAGTCAGTCACTGCCTCACGTAACTTCAGGCTGTAGCCCGTAATACACATGTTCGCCAGTCACATTCTCCGTGAAATGCGTTATTTATTTTGGGGGAAATGCTTTGTTAGCTCGGTGGAACTGTTGTTAAACATGTTGGGTGATTACATTTACTGTTTGTACAGCGTGCGCAATGTTTTTTGACTTTGTATATTGCTAGCATAACAGTAGGTCTGTGGCTAACAGCTGCCGCAGTCTCCCGTTGCTCGTATTATCCCCGGTCCGACTTCCCTGTACAATTTGAACGCACCGTTAAAGCCAAATTATGTCGTTGCCAGGTCGTATCCTTGGTTGTTCCTATTGACTGGAGTACTGAACTACGTTTTCATTACATAAGAACCTTATGGGTTTGCAATGGGTATTCCAGTTATTATACGAGGTCTCGGGCGTTGCTGTGGAAACAAGTTGTTATTCGTTCGAAACAAATCTAGTTTCGTTCAAAAAAAATCTAATTTGATCGCAAAAAGGCATGAAAATATAACTGATTGGTCTAATTATTATTTTTATTAGTAGGTGACTATGGTATAAGCGGGTTAATGCCCTTCGAGGTGTCCAGGTATCAGGGATTAATGGACTTCGTGAAGGCAACTGTCCTCCGCTGCGCGTCGGACAGTTCTCGCCTCCACGGTGTCCATTAACTCCTGATACCTGGACACCTCGTCGGGCATTAACCCTTACCTATGTGTGTGTGTATGTTGGATGTGAGTGGACCATCTGAGTCCTTAATAAAGATTATTATATACAACGTTAAAGCTAAAGTGCGTAACTTCTGTCGCCCCCCCCCATGAGGAAATTCTGAGTAATTACAAAAACACTGAGACCCTATATCACTGACTGCAGAGGGGACAAAATGATTCATTGAATATTACTCATCTTAACAGCAATGGTAAATTCTTTAACAATTACTATGACCGAAAACTGCCCCGTTAGTCATTATTCCGTGCAGTGTTCAAAGACTATTACTGAAAAATGTTCGTCACCTTATTGTTTCATGACTAAGACGAGATTTTGACGAGCTAAAAAAAATATTTTTAATAATAAAAACTAGGAGGAAATGTATGTTTTGTTTTCGTTGACATGGTAGACATTTAAAAAAAAATAAAGATAATTTTTTTTGGCCATTTTCAAGCTTTATTAGACAGTACAGAGCTGAAATGGGGAGACAGAGAGAGAGAGAGAGAGAGAGAGAGAGAGAGAGAGAGAGAGAGAGAGAGAGGGGGGGGGGGGGGGGGATGACCTGCAGTAAAGGTCCACGGGTCAGATTTGAACCCGTGACCACTGCAACGAAGGCCGGAGCCGGTATGGTACGCGCTCTATCCACTACACCACCGGAGCACCCCGTAGACATTTTATTTTAAGTGATGAAGATGTTTTAGACTTCACCTTACTTGTGTGTATATATTCTACAGAAACTTTTATTAATACATGCCTAAGGGACTAAAACTGGCTATAATCTGGCATATTCTATCTATCTATCTATCTATCTATCTATCTGTCTGTCAATATACATTGTCCCTGATTTAAAATAAATAAAATCAAAATGTATTTTATTTGAGCACAGTAAAACAGAGCCATTTCACACATTTCACTACACGACCTTTATGTACGACCATGTGCCGAATATAGTCTATTCAATCTTTCTGAATCATGTAACTTTCAGTGCAGTTTTCCCACGCTCCTAAGCAGACCCAGTGTGTGTGTGTGTGTGTGTGTGTGTGTGTGTGTGTGTGTGTGTGTGTGTGTGTGTAGCCCCCTGCGCCACACAACGCAGGATGGGAGTGGAGCCCATGAATGAGCCTTAGTGTGTGTGAGTGTGTGTGTGTGTGTGTGTGTGTGTGTGTGTGTGTGTGTGTGTGTGTGTGTGTGTGTGTGTGTGTGTGTGTGTGTGTGTGTGTGTGTGGCTATGTGAATATGGGGGTGGTAAAATCCCCCAAATACAGCACTCACACACACACACACACACACACACACTCAGAAAGAAACACACACTCTCACACACAGCCAGACTCACACTCACACACACACACACACACACGCACACACTCACATACACACTCAGACAGGCAGACGGATTTGAGTGGAAAGAGACCAAGACCTCAAATTAGTGAGTAAGGGGGCCCCATCCTTTCTCCTCTTACAATATATCCCCTTCTGTCCAAAAAGTGTGCTATATTAAACTGTCATAATTTTCGCCAAAAACTGCAATTTTCGGGTAAAACACACACACACACACACACACTCACACAGAGAGAGAGACACACACTCTCTCACAAAGACACTCATACACAGGCAGAGACTCTCACACACACACACACACACACACACACACACACACACACACACACACCCACCCAGAGAGAGAGACACTCGCATACACGCATACAGTACACTCACTTTCACACAGACACTCATACACACACACACAATGAAACAAACGCAGAGAAACACATTCACTCTTTCTCACACACACACACACACACACACACACACACACACACACACACACACACACACACACACACACACACACACACAAACAGACACTCATACACACACACACACAGACACAGACACACACACACACACACACACACACACACACACACACACATACTCTTGTTCGCATAAGCTTTTATTGATTGTGAGAGCCCTAGCATTAGCCCTGAACGGTCCTAAGTGAAGTTACAGGCAGTAAGATAGAGCTTACCACTGGATTCTTCTTTGACGTCCGTCTCCTTCTCTTCTGTGTTGTCACTGTTAGGATGAAAAATGTCAATAAAGTTAGTAAAATTGTTAATTTTATCATGTTAATAGCTACTTTAAACCTGCAGTGTGTAGAATTTTGGGTTTTATTTCCTAGCAGATTTTGTAGAAAGCAATTATAATATCATTTAATAGTAGTACATTTAATTTAGTGCATAATAGCTGAACAAAAATGTTTTTAATTATTTTTTTTCCCCTTAGAAAGGGTCTCATATATGTCCATATTTCTGCATATTTTGGACCAAGGCCTAGTGCCGCCATCTTGAAAGTGTCATAGTTAGAATGTCATCAGGTGCATTGTTTAAAATTTAGAATTGTTCTAGTCCTTGAAGGCCACTGTAGCTTCTGTTATTATTCAAAAGGAGTGGGGTTACCCAGGGAGCGTTGCATTCTAGAACTTTGTCGAACTTTCTTGATGATGTCATATTACACACTGCACCTTTAAATGTACTTATGGATATTATAATTACTTTCTACAAAATCTGCTAGGAAATAAAACCCAAAATTCTACACACTGCAGGTTTAAGTGTTCGAAATAAAAATGTCAATCACTTGTGCAACAGGTGATGGGTGCAGAGAGAGAGAGAGAGAGAGAGAGAGAGAGAGAGAGAGAGAGAGAGAGAGAGAGAGAGAGAGACAGAGAGAGAGAGAGAGAGAGAGAGACAGAGAGAGAGACAGGTAAACAGTCATTTCTCTTCATGACTTTAATGAGAGTGTTGATGACACGGCCCGGGGCTACAGACACACAGACTCTGATGCCCAATATGATGTAAGCACAGCAAGGGATTGATGATTCTTTTGCTTTAAGTCTTTTTGTGTTGAAACATTAAAAATTCAACACTGTGTACATATGGTCCTAAAGGTGAAGTTGAGAGAGACTGAAACTTAAAGGTGCAGTGATGTAATATGAGAACAAGAAAGTTCTACGAAAGTTTAGAATGCAAGCTTGGGTAGACACGAACCCTTTAGAATAATAAAGAGAGAAGAGGTCAAGGACAGGAAACAGTATTCTTAATTTTAATAGATGATGATTCAACATGCACGGGGGGACAACATCAGACTTGAATAATATGATTAACACAAAGATAGCTTTTGATTTTTTATTTTTTCGATGGATAAATTATAATATTTACTATAATTGCTAGGAAATTAAGCAGAATCTATGAGAACTAAAAATTGTGGGGCAGCAACAACTACAAAGTCAAACATTAAAGGGGAATAGCTGTGGTTTTTGGTGTTTGCAGGTTAGCAGGTTAGAAGGCAAGATGCAAGAGTTTTTCTGACAACATTAAATTCTAGCATGTGATTACATTTATTAATTATTTTTATTGTTCGTTGTATTTGGTTGTATTTTATGCATTATTACTTTTTACTGTTTTACTGCTTTTTTTTTTGTTATGTTGTTTGTTCTATTAAGCACTTTGAATTGCCTTAGGGTCCTAAATGTGCGTTATAAAGAAAAACTTGCTTATAAAAGATTTGTCCCTTTTCAAATTGACGAAATTTGTCTACTGGTTTTAGCTGATGTTTGGTCAATTTTCTAAATGTTTTAATCCCGTAAATTTAGGGATTTTTCTCAGCCGAGCTAAGGGTTAAGGGCAGGGGTCATACTGTATGGAATGTAAAACCCACTGAGGAAAATGTCTTGTGATATTGGGCTATACAAATAAAACTGATTTGATTTGGTCAGTATCAACATACAAAAATTCAGTCATGCTTGCTTAAAATTAATTTATATAAAAATAAAAAATCTTACAAAATTGAAGTTACAATGCTTTAGTTGTAAAGCATCTATCCATCCATCTATCTATCCATCCATCTATCATCTCTCTTCTGTCCTCTATCTCACTATCTACTATCCATCCATCCATCCATCTATCTATCATCTATCTTTATCTATCTATCTATCTATCATCTATCCATATCCATCTATCATCTATCTATAAATCGTAAGTGAATATTTTATTGTTGTAAAGCATAGATTGTGTGTGTCTACTGTATCTGACGATCTCAGAACTGGTGGGAAGCTGCAAAACAGAACAAATTCATTCATGTAATTTGTCGATGGAAAAGTAAACCGGCCGCAGGATATGGAAGTTGATAACAGGGTGGGATGTGGCCGCACTTTAATGTGACAGATTGATATTCAGGGTTAGCACCTCACACACACACACACACCACACACACACACAGGAGCACACACACACACACACACAAACACACACACACACACACACACAGACACACACACACACACGAGACACACACACACACACACATCGGGTTTTTCTGACAAGCGCACGTTGCTTCAAATGTTATACTGTTACAGCTTCGGAAAAAATTTAAGAGACCAGTCTGGATTTTTCTTCAATCTTCATCTCTACATTACTTAATGAAAAATGTCTAATGACAAAAAAATTTATTGGAATTTGGTAGAAATGTTGTCAGTAGTTTATATTATAAAACCAAAATGTTCATACTGCCTACAATTCATAATATCATAGGCATCATAAATAGTAAAAACGAGAGACACTGAACATTTGGGTACTGTGGCTTTTCTATAGTGGTTTAACAATAAAATATTATTTTAGGGTGTCCCCCCCATGGGCCTCTGCCAGCAGCGGACCCGGGTTCGATTCCAGCCCGCGGTCGTTCTCTGCATGTCACTCCCCTCTCTGCCCCATTTCAACTCTGTCTCTCACTATCAATAAAGCATAAAAATGCCAAAAAAAAAAAAAAAAAAGTAGGGAGAAAAACCACAATTTTTACCAAGACTACAAATGATCTTATCAAGAAATAAACTGCCACGCAAGTGATGCATAACAAGCAAAATATCCCATCAGACATTCGAATCAAGGAGCACACGCCACGTCAAGCTTATTTATATGTGCAAATGTAGTGTGGTCACGCAAACAGCTGGCGGTTGCTAGTATGAAATCAGAAATACCATTGTAACAATCTTGGAAATGATTTGCTTCTCTGTAACACCAACACACACACACACAGACACACACACACACACACACACACACACACACACACACCAAACACACAATCACCTCACACACACACACACAACACACACACACACACACACACACACACACACACTGTACAATCTTGTAAATCATTTTCACATGAGGATATTGGCTCAAATTTTGAGCTGAGATTTTCTTTTTATACTGATGGCTCCGTCGCACGCTTATTTTTCTTATTTTTGGGTTAAAGTGATTCTGGAGAACGCTTGTTGTCAAAATCATCTTTTTTGGTGTGTGGTGTGTCGTCAAGAGAAAGAAATGAAACATTTCTTCTAAAGGTATATTACTTCTTCAGAATAAATTCTAAGAATAAACAAAACATTTCCTCACAGGGAAAATGTGATCCCTGGAACACTGTTTGAAGTTAGAAAGCTTCCTGAAAAGTTACTGTTTCACTGTTGTTGTTGTTGTTGTTTACAGCAGCAGGGCCCACAGTTTGGTTTACAACATATTCTATAGTCTTACATTTGGTTCCAGGTTCCCTTCAAATATATATATAATCAATAAATATATAATATATATATAATATTATATATATATACATTAAATTTTCTTATGTTTGGGTTCATAGCTAAAGGTGGAGTCAGTGATTCTGGAGAACGCTTGTTGTCAAAATCACTTTTTTTGGTCAAAATCAGTGAATATCTCCTCATGATCTGCTACCTGTCTGTACTGTGTAGGTTAATACACAGCCTAGGCTCTGTAAACGGGTGCAAACTATGGTGGGGCTCCTATGTTTACATACCTGTTTACAGAGCCTAGGCTGTGTGGTTGATTAACATGGTTATAGTAGCAGATCATGAGGAGATATTCACTGATTTTGACAAAAAAGTGTTTTGACAACAAGCGTTCTCAAGACTCCACCTTTAAAGCAGTGACTCAGAAGTGTCTTTGTCCAAGGCTAGGTGAAGCCCCAGGTTTAAACACACACACACCACACACACACACACACACACACACACACACACACACACACACACACACACACAACCACTTTTTACATGATGAAACTGGCACCAATTTTATGCTTTGATTTTTCCATTGATAGATCTGTTGCTTCATATTTATTTTTGGTTTCAGTTTCATTCAATGACTCAGTAGTTTCTGTGTCCTATTCTAGGTTCAACCCCAAGTGTAATATAGTCACAAACACACAGAAAGAGAAGACAGAGGACAGCAGACCACAGACAGACAGCGAAGAGAGACAGACAGAACAGATAGACAGAGAGGACAACACACACTCTCAGACTCTAACACACACAAACACACACTCCAACTACTCACACACACACACAGAAAGAAGAGGAAACAGAAAAGACAAATGTAAGCCCAGACAGACACCAACACTGACACTCACCCCCACACACACACACACACACACACACACCCACACACACCCACCACACACACACACACACACAAGGTCTTAACCCACCTGTCAGGGGAGAAGGACAGTGGGTCTTCCCCTCTAGACCCAAACTGCTCCAACTGCTGCTGTTCCCATTGCTGCTGAAGAGAGAGAGAGAGAGGAAGGAACCCATGAGCAAACCATTCAACCCACAACCTCTTTTATCATATAGCAATTCACTTATTTACATGTGAACTTTTATTTATTAAAAATTGTTGGAGGTGACCACACTTTACCCCATAATGATCAAAGCACAAATCAAAGGATGAAAACAACTTGAATCCCTAACATATTCAACGCAATAAATCAAATACCCATTCAAACAGGTGAAGTGACAACATTGAAAGTGTCATATTTGGATGAAGGTGCAGTTAAAATGAAATTGTTTGTTGAAGAGTACATTCTGTTAATTAAAAGTTACAGGAGGTTTGGCAGACTTAGATAGTTTTCGGGTTGTAGTCAGTATCAGTATAAACATTTGCACTATGGATAGATTATAAAACCTTTTTCATTGATTCAAGCTTTATTAATCTCGATAGACCCTTTTTTTTTTTTCAATTTATTTCAGACATATCAAAATGTACAAAACAAAATGTAAAGATAAACAAAAATAAACAAAATAACATATTGAATTGATATGCCTGAAAAGAGTAGGAAGAAGTATAACTTATTTATCCTACCCTTTTCCACAGCTCAATATTCATATTATATTGCTTCCTGTGTTCCTTATCTATTTAAAATTATACAATTTGTATACTATAATACAATTTGTTATACTATATACATTTGTTACACTATGTCCTTGACAGATCAAGTGTCTAATTAGTTATATTGATTGGCTTTTTATGATTTTTATTTTTTGCTGATTTTTTTTAAAAATCCTCCACCTCTTGCTTATTGGAAATATCTATCATGCACTTCAACAGACAATATCAAGGTTTACGGCCATTTTTTGTTCAGATTATTTTTTGGCATTTTCAAGCTTTATTAGACAGTACAGAGTTGAAATGGAGGAGAGTGAGGGAGAGAGAGAGAGAGAGGAGAGAGAGAGAGAGACAGAGAGAAGAGAGAGAGAGGGGGGGGGGGGGATGACCTGCAGTAAAGGTCCACGGGTCGGATTTGAACCCGCGACCACTGCAACGAAGGCGAGGATATGGTCGCGTCATGTATCCCTACACCACACGTAGCGTATAGCGCCGATTTATGACTATTTTTGACTTTGTGTATTATTATCCTTTAAACTCAGAGTTCAAGGGTGGAGGTTTGAAACCTGAACTGACAATTGATCATTGGACATGTAATGATCCAATGCAAACGACAATTCAATAAAACATCACCACTTCCATCAGTCAATTCGTTTAGTTAGCTCTGATCAGAATTGAAGGTACATAAATGGGTCTCATTTACGTCTCTGCAAAATGTTTGGAGTCAATGGATTACTTATGTATAAAGTTAAATGCAACAGACAGGGATTCTATTCTGATACATTTTTTTCCTCTCAGTTAACCTTTATAATAATGAGTCATGATAAATACGTGAATCATCGTCAACGGAGCTGTTATTTTTTTCCAGAGCGTATTTAGCTAGTGATTCGCTACTTCTGTCTTCACGTTAACGTATTCTTGAGGTTTTTAAATCTTAAACAGTGGGCATAGAGGGAACAATAACACAGGAACTATCTTCTGTTCACTTTCACCACTCTCGTCTAACCTTTGATAATCACCAGTCTAACCCACTTGACTCATACACACCAGGCAAGGATTACAAGTCGAGCGGGTCCAGAGACACACAAAGCAACACAAAAATGACAAGTCAAATCCATACAAAAACAACAACTCATATGTAAAAGCAATGACGACTCAAAATACCTGCTTTAACTTGAATTAACTTACTGGCCTTCCAACTGTTCGTTTCTGCACTCTTTTCACACTACTTATAGGCATATACACTACACTACACAACACCCAGTTTCACAACTTTAATATGGGAACATTTCTTTCGAATTCATATGTTAAAGTGTTTATTAAGTCTTTCTAAAAGATCATTTTTCCAATACGATATTTTACTAGAAACCCGATGGTTCGTTAATTTTTTTCGAGTGTTTTGTGAGATTCGTGCTTGCTATGTTGTTGTGTGTGTGTGATTGTTTTTGTTGTTTGTTTTAATCCTGTTATCCGGTGGGTTGTGGTCAGTAAGGTGGTTGTGTCATTGTGTGTAGCTTTTTCTCCTGTAATCGTTGGACTTTGGATACATGTCCTCAAGCAAAAGACAGTCATCTCATTCAAAGACGTCTTTAGCAATATTAGTGAGTACATTAACTAACTTCTGTCGTCCACAAATATCTACGTGTTGCTGAGTTGTTTGTTCCTCGTAATCCAGTGGAATCTGTATCATGAAGACCTTTTACACCACTAACCTGTCTTTTAATTTAATACTCAAACTTCATTCTTTTCATCACAGCTTTTATGTCACTAATGTTTATGTACTTACATCTAGCCCACTGTACAACACTCTTGGAATGGACTGTGATTAAATGAGTTAGAAATAAACTCCAATGCCATCAGAGGGGAAGGCTCTCACACAATGTGGCAGATTTACTCACACACACAGAGGCAGAGAGAGACTCACACACACAGAGGCAGAGAGAGAGACTCACACACACAGAGGCAGAGAGAGAGACTCACACACACAGGCTGAGACACACACAGGCGCTTGACACAAGCACACTCTCTCACACGTCACACACAGGAAGAGACACACACAGGCAGAGACTCACGCACACATACTCTCTCTCCTTCTCACACACTCTCTCATACACACACTCTCTCCCTCTCTCACACACACACACACACACAAACACAGACACACTCTTTGTAATTAGTCAATGATTGGCCTAAAAATACCTGCTTTAATCTGCATTACCTCACCCTGGCTTTTACTCACTCTCTCTCTCTCTCACACACACACACACACACACACACACACACACACACACACACACACACACACACACACACAGGCAGAGACTATCACACACACACACACACTCTTGTTGAGAGATTGTTCATTTGAGTCACTCATCATGTTAAGTGTCTATATTAAGTCTCTTCTTGAAAAGATAATTTTTTCCACATCCGATATTTCCTCAGCTGTAGTAGAGTGTTTTGGAGCGATACTCTAATGCATTACGTGTGTGTGTGTGTTGTGTGTGTTGTGTGTGTGTGTGTGTGTGTGTGTGTGTGTGTGTGTGTGTGTGTCTGTGTGTGTGTTTGTGAGTCTCTGCCTGTGTGTGTGTGTGTGTGATCTCTGCCTGTGTGCGTGTGTGTGTGTCCGTGCAGGGACTTTGAAACATAGCCTCAAGCGAAAGACAGACACTCACTCACTCAAAAGACACACCTTTAGACAATATTATGATACATTAACTCAAACTCTCTCGTGGCCAAAATAACTAGGTGGTTGCTAATACATTGTGTGTTATTGTTCTCTCTCAGTATTCCAGTAATCTTGTATCTGAAGACTTTTCTGTTTCCATTTTAACCTGTACTTTTAATTTAATTGAAATGTTTTACTTCTTTTCATTCGCTTTTAAATGTCTTCTAATGTGTTTTATGTATTTTAATCTTGCCCCTGTAAAGCACTTTGAATGGCCTTGTGTTTGAATTGTGCTATATAAATAAACTTGCCTTGCCTTGCCTTGCCTTGCTTATCTTGGGGAAGGGATCTCATAATGTTGTCAGTTTTTTTTTCGCTTCCATAGAGATAACAAAACGTCCCGGATATGTCAACAACTTTACTTCCCACAGAAAAATCACAAACAAAGAGTTTTGTGGAGCACACACACACACACACACACACACACACACACACACACACACACACACACACACACACACAATACTTCCCACAGACGCGCCGTGAGTTACAAGAGTTCAGGTCACGGAAAGGGCAAATACTCAAGTGTTTTTTCCATTGAGCAAAAACGGTTCGGTACGGCTTTCAATTGTATTTCCACTGTCAAATGTTGGAAATTGTGTGTGTGTGGGGGGGGAGGTGGGGGGGGGGGGGTCTGTGTGTGTGTGTGTGTGTGTGGCGAGTGTGTGTGGGGGGGGAGGGGGTCTGTGTGTGTTTGTGTCCGGGCCGTTCTCTGCATGTCATTCCCCCTCTCTGACCCATTTCATCTCTGTCTAATAAAAGTAAGAATGCCCAAAAAAGTATCTTACAAAATGAAAAAAATTTGGAAAGTGTACCAAAATAAGTAAGCCTATTTATTTGTCACCCGGCGTTTTTTCCCTCCTCAAGAAATTAAAGGTGTAGTCAGTGATTCTGGAGAACGCTTGTTGACATTGACAAAAACAGTATTTGTCAAAAGTTAACAACCCTTAAAAAGAGAATTTGAACACTTTCTGGGGTTTATTATTTCAGTTGTATACAGCAGTTGGTTCTGACTGAGTGATTTGATTGGACGAGAGACATTTTTTTTTTTTTTTTTTTACCTTTATTTATACAGGTAAATCCCATTGAGACCGGAGACTCTTTTGCAATGGAGACCTGTTTACCTTTCCCACGTTACCATTACACACACATTCCTACACCGATAGCAGGCTAACTATCGACATTCACACGAGGCAAGGTGGGTGAAGTGTCTTGCCCAAGGACACAACAACCATGACACAGGTGGCAGGGCGGGGATCGAACCTCCAACCCTTTTGATCATCAGCCGACCCGCTCTACCACCTGAGCCACAGTCGCCCCGTAAAACAATGACCTCTGCTGATGTAAGAGTCCAACATCACCGGAATACTTGCTGAGGACAATGCTGATATAATGGGGTTTATTATTTCAATTATAGACAGTAGATTTGATTTCTCTGTAGTCAGTCATGGTCTTAGAAAATAAATACTAAGTTAATCCCTCTGGCCTTTTCATATGTCAGTTTCTGCTGTCCGAGAACAATGTCAGAATCTGTCTTTTGTATTGCTAGTGTTGGAGCAGTTCTACACACACACACACACACACACACACACACACACACACACACACACACACACACACACACACACACACACACACACACACACACACACACACACACACACACACACACACGTTACTCTCTTGTGGTTAACGTCTATTTGGGTGGTTTTGTCCGAGGGTCAGTGAAGGCCACAGTATATGGTTTCAGAGGCCTCATTAAGCACGCTGTCAGTATCCACTTTTATCTGATCTGTGCGAGTGTTGCATTGTACTGTCTGTGATCTACTGAGCCTAAACAGATATGTGAGGGTTTGTGTGTGTTGTGTGTGTGTGTGTGTGTGTGTTGTGTGTGTGTGTGTGTGTGTGTGTGTGTGTGTGTGTGTGAGTGAGTGTGTGTGTGTGTGAGAGAGAGAGCCTTAACAGAAATGTTTTTAGAGATTTTATGCGGCCGTCTTGAGGCAGCCAAGATTTCTATGAGAAATGTCTGTGAAATCGACCACAGGGATATGAGAAGAACCACCGAGTTAGTTTATTTTTTAGTCTTTTTAGATGGACATTGGAGCACTATCTCTGTGTATGAATGTAAAAATAAAAATAAATCCTCAGTAATATCCGAAAATGGTTTAATTGTCATTGTTGTTATCTGCGAATGTGTACTTAACTTGAGTAAAATATTAACTTTTTAATTTATTTTATTTTGTATTATTAAACATTATAAACATTACAATTACAAAACATTAAAGGAATTCCTCACACATACGGAACCGGCGTTTTATCATTTTAAAATCGCTTTTATAATATAATGAATGAGGTTTTTCTTCCCTCAATCTTCCCTTGGCCCAGCTGTCCTGTTAATCCTAACCCTACATTTTTACTAGTTTGATGTCACACTAGTAAAATGTAGGGTTAGACAGTGAGACCATAAAACACTCTTTCTGCCTTTTCTCAGGCTAGGATGAACCGATTTCTAAATTTTTTGCACATTTATACTCCATAGGATCTCAGAGTTCAATACACCTTCATAGTTCCACCGGTGAAGTAGGTCTTTAAGTGTTTTTATGTGATAAATGACAGATAACTAGTGGTTGTGTTACCTGTCGCTGGGGTGGAGGAAGCTGCTGTTGTCATCTGGGTGATCGTCCTCAAAGCTCAGGTTGGACCAACTGCCCAAACTGTCTTCTCCCACACTGCACTGCTGAGACACGGAGGACTCAGTGGCCTCCCTACACAGACAGACAGACAGACACAGACAGACACAGAGACACAGACAGACAGACAGACAACAGACAGATAGACAGACAGACAGACAGACAGACAGACAGACAGAAGACACACACAGGACAGACAGACAGAAAAGGAGAGGTAGCAGACAGACAGACAGACACACACACACGAGACGAGATGAGAGAGAGAGAGAGACGAGACGAGAGAGAGAGAGAGAGAGACACACACACACACACAGCAGAGAAGACAGACAGACAGCACAAAGACACAGACAGAGACACACACAAGATAACAGACACGACAGGCAGACACACACACACACCACACACACACACACAAAGAAGAGGGCTTAAAAATAATGCAAATATCTACAATTACAATTTCAAGTAGCTACAAGGAACTTTTCACAATTGCACTGCCATCGGTGTATGAGTGTGTGTAGTGAATGGGTGAATGTGGTAAGAAATTAAAGCGCTTTGGGGCTGAGAAAATTGTCGGAAAAAGCGCTATAATAAGTCAAGTCCATTTACATTTTTCAAGTAGCTATGAGGAACTTTCAGTTTGTGTTAATTTTAGCGTCCCCCTTTGGTCAAAAACTGTAGTGTTTTTACTACGCCAGCTGTTGTTCCTGGGTGAGCGTATACCCATGACAAAGGCATTAAGAAAAAACTATATAAAAATAACATTCTTCTTTGCACTGTGGTCTCGTTTGCTGTTACATGTAATTTATGATCATCAGAGGAAAAATGAGACTTTTCAGAAATATGTGGAAAATGGTGAAGTGAGGTCAGATGTGAAAGTGTTCTTACAGTTTAAACTAGTTTTTTTTTAATGCCACATGGAATAAAATCAAAGACCAATTTTATAAAACCCCAAAACTGTAGACAAAGACCCACATCAATTATCTTTTGGTTAGGGACAATTTTGTATAAAAACCATGACAACTTTGGACCTGAGAAATAGTAAGAAAATCTAGTTCAAATGTGAAAAGGAAAAAAAAAATCTGGAATGTAATTTTTTTTTTTCAGGTTATACAAAATAAACAATTAAAAAGCCAGAAACAATAATCATGTGTGACAGTAAATGTCGCAACGTGGACCATTTTGGGATTTTACTCTGTGTCTGCATGGTGCATAGTATCATAACAAAAGTGCTACATTATTGGTTAATTGTAATTACAATTTAGGAACATATTCCATGCAAGAGCAATACTAATAAATCTGAGTGATGAGTGATGGTGAGTGGTGAGTGAGTGAGTGTGTGGTGAGTGGTGAGTGATGAGTGAGTGTGTGATGTGGTGAGTGTGATCTGTCGTGCGTAGTGTTGTCTGTGTGTCGTTGTCTGTTGTGTGTGTATCGAGACAATGTGACATTTGGTGCAGTAAGCAAGTGAAGGTTGAATCTGTGTGTCTGTGCTGTCTGTGTGTGTTGGCGTCTGTCTGTCTGTCTGTCTGTCTGTCTGTCGTCTGTCCGTCTGTCTGTCTGTCTGTCCGTCCGTCCGTCCGTCCGTCCTGTCTGTCTGTCTGTCTTGTACCTGATATTAGCCGGTGAGCAGACGTTTGGTCAGCGCCGTCGTCATGATCTCGGCGGTGAGACTTTCGGCGTAACTCGTTCCTCCGTCGTGTCCGATTCCGCTGTCGGCGTTCAGGCTGGTGTTGCTAAGCTCCCGTTTGGCTCCTTGATTTGATTTGATTTGATTTAGTTTTAGAACAAAACAAAACAAAAATTATTTTTAAAAAAAAAAAAAAAAAAAAAAAAAAATATCTGTGTTGTCGAGTATGCCTGAAAGGAGCAGGAAGAAGTATACACTTATCTAATCCAACCTTTTCCTAAACTAAAAACAAAATAAAATACAATATTTATTAAATAAAATAAATAAAATATAAAAAATAATTATATCCTTCTTATCCTGTACTATTGGCGATACTATATTAGCCATTTACATACAACTTAATATACTATACATTTTTTATATTTTATATATTTATACAATGCATATATCTATATTTATATTTATAAACAATCAATATATCCATATCTACATACATATCTATACAATCAATATATATTATATATCCATATAATTATAATTACCTTCCATCGCCATGGACACCATCTCCTCCGCAAAGCACTGCTCTGTGGTCCAAGTCAATATGGATCTTTGGAATCTCGAGCCAGATATCCGATCGCCGCTAACCTGAGATTCTCGACCCCCCTCTTTTTCGCCTCTGTAAAACGGGCTGGTGGTGGGGGTGCCGGGTGAGTTTGGTGCAATACGGACACTCTTGGACTTGGCAGTATCGGCACGCCCTCTCCCCCATGGCTTGTCCCAAAGACGGACCACCCTCGGACAGCCTTTGAGTGTGCGAGTGTGAGTGTGCGCCCCTCTGATGGTGGTGGTCCCGGCAAGAGTGTCCCACCGTAGCTAAACCCATCTTCAAAGTATCGTCGACTATTTTCCTGGCGTAGTGCTCGATAACTTGCATGAACTTGCTCTTGTAGCCTTCGTCGTACAGCTTCCGGTGCTGTGGTACTGCCTGCCGTTACCTTCCTTGGACAGCAGGGGGCAGGAGAAGGAATTCCTGATGAGATTTTCGGCCATGTCTTCAAATTTAGATTTCTTGTAAAGACAGGAGTCGGTGAGGGACTTGGGCAGACGCACGTGCGAGGTGAGGTTCATCTTGCGCGTGACGTCGCAGGTGATGTTGTAAGCTAAAGACTCGGCAAAGTTGACCAGATCCACGTATTCTGTCTGGCTTTGCTCCTCAGATTCCTTACAACTGCACACATCTTCTCCTTGGGGACCTATCGCTGCTTGCTCTGTCGTGTGCGATGTGGCCTCATTACCAGAAATTTTCCATTCATCTGGCAGTGATTTTGAGGGGTGAAGACTTACGCTCGAGGATCGTTGCTTGATCTTGCGACTGGCGTGTGTGCCAAGCCAGTTTTATGGAGCGGTACGCCAATCGGCTCGCGTACTGGTCTAAAACCAACTCCCTATTGCCTCCTTCCTTTTTCAAGACTCTATAAGATAACCGGCGTATTCATCCGTGACACTCTCGCAGCTGGGATACTGTGAAGACATGCCAGACATGCCAGACATGCCAGAGCTAGGAACTGTGCTTGAACTAGAGGCAGAGGCAGGAGACTGGAATACAGAAGCAATCAAATCATTGGACCATTGCTCAGCTAGTCTTCCAACCCTCGATTCCTGCTCTGGTCTGGACTAGGTTGAGATTGTTGTTGGTGTTGGTGTTGGTGTTGATACAAATAATCCGAGCTAGATTTCTCAAAACTCCTTCGTCTAACACCTCTGTGGTACGGACACTGCTGCTGCTGTTGCCCAGAAGAAGAAGTCACCATCCTCTTCACATCGTTGATAACCTCTCCTGCCACTTCCCCCGCGTACACCCACAAAGTGTTTAGGGTCTGCTCCGAAAACTGGGCCTCGCTATTCCTCCTTCTTTCTTCTCTTCTGCCTTTGTGAGTCACGTCTTCGCAGTCCTCCTCCTCCTCCTCCGATGCTCCCAAGGTGTCCATTTCCGTCGCCATAGAGACGATGTGACAAGCCAACCGTTCGGCGTAGTGAAGCGCTTCCTTGTTGGACATTCTCTCGAGCGGAAATTTGACGACCATTTCCACCATTATTGCCGCTTGTCTCTACGCATTTATTAGAGCCGCCATCTTCCCCCATTTCTACCTCTTCCTCTTCGTCCTCGTTGCCATCTGCTTCTTCGGACAATGACCTCATGAGCTTGAGCATAAACTCAGCCTTGTCTTCCTCTGGTGTGGTTAGGTCTTTCGGTCCCGGGCCGGGCTCGGGTTGATAGTGAGGGGTGGGAGGTGGGGTAGCAGGCGAAAATCCTTGGCCAGCTTGCTTTTTAGCTTCTTGGAGAACTGTTTTATCTGCTTCTCCTTGGAGACCTCGTTGGGTTGCTGTGGGGTGGAAGGAGGGGGGCCAGGGGGAGTGCCACCGGATTTTTGTCCCGAGCTCGGAGCCGATTCATCCCCGGGAGCAGCCGATATACGCCTTTGTCCGCCCATGTCATTGCCTGGGACACCGAGAGTATCCATTGTGACGGATGTGTTTTAGCCACGCCTCTGTTTCTGGCTTCTGTCTCACAACTGGCTCTACCCTGGTGTGTTTGAAAGGAAATTTGAGGGATGCTATGGTCCGTTGCTGCTTGATCAACACATCCACTGTCCCTAACTGGCCTGAGAATCACTACAGTCGTATCTGAAACTCGCACTGTCAGTTGCAGGCTTGGAAGGGGAGTCTGGAGGGTCCTGCTTAGATGACTGAGACCCCCGTCGAGAGCTTCCCATTGTCTTCGTAAAGAAATCAGCACAGTCGCCAAAACTCTTTTTCATCTTGGAGGCGGTTATCAGCTCACAGGCCTCGGTCACTATCATATCCACCATGTTGCCGGAGAAATTGTGGAATTGGGATTTTTCTTCTTGGGAGGTGGCGTCTTCTTCCGGTTCGGGGGTTTGGGTTCCGTGGCTGTGAAGGGACAAGGCTGAGGCGTAGAGGTGTTGGGGTCGAGGTAAGATTCCTTCTACTCTTTTGGGACTGGCCTGCGGGGTTTCTGACAAGCTAGATCTGCACTGATACTGAGAGGTGTCTTCAGAATCCTGGAGTTGTTGATGCTGGTTGAGGGCTTGACCTGCTTTGGGCACAGGAATACAACTAGCCATGCCGGAGAACTGAGAACAAGGCTTTTTTACAGTGCAGCTATCCTCTTCTCCGGAGGGTCCCGGGATAGATTCCAAAGCGGCTGAGCTAGTGGCACTTAAACCCTGCTGGTTGGCCAAGGTACTGCAGGTGTGCGTGCTAGTGTCATCTGCGCTCACGTAACAGATGTTGTCGAGGGAAACGCTAATCGCGCTTGACTAGTGAAGGAAACGTCCGCTTGAGAGAGTTCTATGAAAGCCTCTTGGATAACGGATTCAGAGAGGTCAGAAGCATATGAAACAACCACCTCCTCCTCTTCTCTCTTCTTCTTCTTCTTCATCCCTCTCTTCCCTGTGGCCAAAGGACCAGTCGCTAGGGGTGAGAGGGGTGACGGGTGAGAGAACTGACACACCTCCATGATGCCTTCGAATACCAACTCCTCAGCGAGATCGGCGGCGAATTGAGACACGGTGTTGTGGAAAATCTGCTTTTTAACGGTGAGGAAATCTTCAGAGCTCCGGACACAGCCTCGCCAACCAGGAAGCCTGCTAAACCGTTCACCGCTCGGTCCTTTAACACGTAAGCGCGACGCATTCCGATCTCGTGGAAGGCCATTTGGAACACGGAGGAGGTGAGACGGGCGGCCAGGTGACACAAGGTGGTGAGTACAGGTCGAAACGCCTTTTTGAATGTCCCGCAAGGCGCTACCCAAGCTCATTTCGACTAGGTCCGTGGCAAACCTTTGAATGCCGTCTTTAAGCGATTGGGACTTCTGCTGTAATTTGGCCACGGTGACAGTCTCCTGTATTTCGGAGAGCTTCATGAGATAGCCCGAAGAGTTTTCGAATTCCTTGTGACACACGCAGCTGAGATTCTTGTTTTCGCTGATGTCGACGGCAGACTGGTAGCCGCACACAGACCCGAGGATTTCTTTGGACAGACTGCTGGCAAAGTCCGAGTAGGTCTTATACAGAGAGCAGACATCTTGGGGTTTACGTAGCTCCGAATTGTCCGCTTCATTCGCATCGGTTTTCCAGAAGTATTCCAAGGACCCACTTGAGTCCACGAGAGGGCTGAAGGCAGAGGAGCTCACGGGACTGAATAGCGGGCCGCCGAATTCGTCGGAAGGGGTTTGCACGGGGCGGGGGGAATCGGGCACGTCGAAATGAAGCGGGTAGGGCGACCCCGGTTTTAGAGGAGTGGGTTTTTTCACATTTGCCGGGAGGGTGGGTTGGTCAAATCGGTGAGGGTTCATACCTTTAGTAGAGCAACCCTGGAGACATATTTAGACGTTTGCCCACCGGTACTGGACTCGGCTGACTTGGACTTGTTTTGTTTGGTCGGGGCACTACTGACGGTGTCCAGAGGCAGGGCTAAGGTGCAGCTCTCGGAACTCAATTCATCCAGATCGTCAAACTGGTCAAAACTGTCGAAAAATTCACTCACTTCCGAATCGGAATCTTCGACTCTCTCCCTGGGACCTCCCGGCACTTGCGGGATGTCCAGTTTCGCCCGGAGGCTTTTCTGGTACCCTACTTCGTCCAGGAATATGATCGGACTTGGACTAGATCCGTCAGAGTCTTCGGAATCGCTGACGTTAGTGACAGGTGAGGAGGGGACAACGCGAGGGACAGGAGCGCCGGCACTACAGTACGTCCATTGGGATTCCAAACTTGAGGACTTCTGTACTGTGACGGACACGCACTCTGGACCGGACAGCGGTTTGTTTGCTGCTGAAAACTTCTTTGATGAGCACATGATAATTCGGGAGCCGGCTAGTTCCTTTTTTCTTCGGTGCGCCGGGATCGTCTGCGAGGCCATGTCGCGCTTTTTGAATTGGCCGTAGGAAGAAGATGCAGCTGTGGAGAGAGAGAGAGAGGAGAGAGAGGGAGGGAGAGGGAGAGGGAGAGGGAGAGGGAGAGGGAGAGGGAGAGGGAGAGGGAGAGGGAGAGGGAGAGAAAGAGGGGGGGAGAGGGGGAGAGAGAAAGAGGGGGGAGAGGGGGAGAGATAGAGGGAGAGAGGGGGGAGGTGGAGAGCGAGGGAGAGAGGGGGAGAAAAGTAGTTATAAACAGTACAAAGAGGGGATAAAATAAAATCATTATTTTTATGTAAATACCTGGAAATGAAAGCTGAAAAGTTGATCTATTAACACATATTCATATTTTGGTGTCAAACCCAAATGTTTCCAGTCTACAGCAAAAATAAAGGAATTGACCTCACTGTTCCAATACTTTTGGAGGGGACTGTATCTACATTCATTTGATGGGATCATTAGGGAACAGAGGCTACTACATGCCACTAATCATTAGATGTTAAACCCACATGGATTATCTGCATTGTCATCCTCCTCTAGATGTTCCAAGGCCGTTACAAAGTCATCCTCGATGGATGAGAATAAAATCAGGTCTCCATTTTGGAATATAATTATTTTCTATATCAACAGTATATTGAGTTTAGGGGATCATAAGAGACTACATGCCACTAACATATATTTTATTTAATTTTTTCAAACTTTTCTAATGTGTATTCTATGCTTATTGTGTATTTATTGACCGGTGAAGCACTTTGAGTGGCCTGAATTGTGCTATATAATTAAACTTTCCTTGTCCTGTCTGCCGCCATGTATGAAAATGTTTATAAAAAGGTGAATTACAAAAAAAACCTACATGGATTCTCTGCATTGTCGTCCTCCTCTAGATGTTCCAGGGCCGTTACAAAATCGTCTTCAATCGATGAGACGGACTGGTTTGTGTCGTCTTCCTCCGGTTGTGTTGGCTCGGCTGTGCCCCTCTGGAGTGACTGCAGCTCCAGAGAGTAGCGCACCCCGGCCATGTAGCATCCCAGCAGGCCCACTAATGAGCCCACGCTGGCCTGGGGGTAGGCACTGGTGCTGGGGTTATGTCTAAGCACACACACCGCCTTCAACCAACACTGGAGGGCAGAGGAAAGAGCAAAGAAAGGAAAGAGAAACAGTGAATGTTTAGGCCAGTATATCTGGTGTTTTTATTCAGTTCATTTAAAAAGGTGCAGTGGTCGCGGGTTCAAATCCGACCCGTGGACCTTTACTACAGGTCATCTCTCTCTCTCTCTCTCTCTCTCTCTCTCTCTCTCTGTCTCCCCATTTCAACTCTGTACTGTCCAATAAAGCTTGAAAATGCAAAAAAAAAAAAAAAAGTGCAGTGTAATATCGGCGTATGTTGGCACCATCTTGTGGTGAGATTCTAGATTGCAACATACAGACAGACTTGTCCTTTGTTTCTTCTTCTTCTTCTTTCTCATGTCTTGTCTGTTTTTGTTTTGTTTGTTTGCTTGTTGTTAAATAATTATACAATAAAAAAAAAAAACAGACAGACAGTGTCATGGCGATTGTGTTCCAAAATAATCTGGAACTAGATAAACTGATAATGTAAATACAACATGATATTTACAATGTTCTTATCCTAATCTGACAAGGAGAGGGGAACTGTTTTGTCTGTGCTCTGATTGCTAGTTTCTCAGTTGTGTTTGGTGTGTGTGTGGTGTGTGTGTGTGTGTGTGTGTGTGTTGTGTGTGGTGTGTGTGTGTGATGTGTTGTTGATATTTTGTTGTGTGGTGTGTGTGTGTGTGTGTGTGTGGTGGTGTTGTTGCAGAATACAAAATAACTCGGTGTGTGTGTGTGTGTGTGTGTGTGTGTGTGTGTGTGTGTGTGTGTGTGTGTGTGTGAGTGATGTTGTGTACTCTGTGTGTGTTGTGTGGGATTCTTGTTGTGGATGGTGGTAGTTGTTCTCAGTGGTCTGAATCGGGTCACAAATGATAGCGACAGTGTCAAACACAAATACACACAACACACACACAACACACACACACACACACACACACACACACACACACACCACACACAGGATCAGGAAGGACAAGGCCACAGCGCCGGGCTGAAAGAATAACATTTCCTCAAAAGCGTGAGAAAGGCTTGGTGTAGTCTGTTCAAAAGGCAGGGCCACACAAGGCCAGCAATGTAGGTAAAAAAAATGAAATATAGAATTTTAGAAAGATACAAAAGAAATGCCATGTCTAAAAAGGTATTTGAGTTTAACTAAGGTTAGTTTTTCCAAAAATGTAATAGACATCAGTCAAGAGGGGCAAATGTCTGTCCACTCAATCGTGCGCATGTCTGTAGCTGCTACAAATTATTTCCTAAATAACCTGGTTCTCGTTGAGTGACCTTAGCTTTAGGGTACCACTAGTTTTCAAAGGGAACTTTTTAACAAACAAGAAATTATCTTAGACCGCTGTTTAGAAAATATCATCAGCTTATTCTTATTTCCCCTTATTTTCTTTCCTGGTAATTTTCTCACTTCTGCTTTGCTACACATGCTGACCGAGCACTTTTCTTTTTGGTGACAGTCCTGTCTAATATGGATCCTAACAATACACAAGGCGGCAGTGGCGAAGTGGGTAGGGAGATCGCCTCTGGAGTACAGGGTCGGAGGTTCAATCCCCCGTCTCCCCGCCACATGTCCAAGTGTCCCTGGGCAAAGAGACACTGAACCCCAAATTGCTCCCGATGGTTCAGAGAGTGCCTTGCATGGCAGCTACTGCCATCGGTGTATGAGTGTATGAATGGGTGAATGTGGTAAGATATGTAAAGCGCTTTGGGGCTGTGAAAATCGGCTAGAGGGCGCTATATAAGTCAAGTCCATTTACAAGACAGAAACCAGGGCTGGGAATAATATTATATAATACTCCGATTTCATTCAAAATAATTGTTTCGATGCAAAGTGTTTCCCGTATACAAACTGATTTCTCGGAGGTGCTCGTGGTGTAGTGGTTAGAAATTAAAGCAAATGAAATTAAAGTCTATGTCTATGTCTTGTCTATCTACATTTTGTAGGTCTATTTTAATGTGACGCTTGTAATTAAAGGCAGGCCAACATCACCGGCTGCAGAGATAATATACGATATATATATATATTGATATAAAAAATAAAAATACATATCTTTTTTAATTAAATAATTTGTTATTTTTTATTTTAATTGTTTATTTATTTTGCAAATTTTGAATTGATTTAAAAAAAATTGCAGAAAATAAATATCACATTTTTTTTTTTTTTTTTTTAACCAACTCTAACAGAAACCTACCAAAAAGGACCAAATCACTTACTGAACCTTTAAAGGTGCAGTGTGTAATATGACATCATCAAGAAAGTTCTACAAAGTTCTAGAATGCAACGCTCCCTGGGTAACCCCACCCCTTTAGAATAATAACAGAAGCTACAGTGGCCTTCAAGGACAAGAACAATTCTAAATTTTAAACAATGCACCTGATGACATTCCAACTATGACACTTTCAAGATGGCGGCACTAGGCCTTGGTCCAAGATATGCAGAAATATGGGCATATATGAGACCCTTTCTAAGGAGAAAAAATAATAATAAAATAATTTTTAGCTATTATGCACTAAATTAAATGTACTTATGGATATTATAATTACTTTCTACAAAATCTGCTAGGAAATAAAACCCCAAATTCTACACACTGCAGGTTTAATATAGTTATTTTTTAATGTGCATCCTAACAATAGACACACAACTGAAGCCTATTTGGCCTACTGCTATTTATTAAGATAACAGTAAAGCCTGTTACCTGTGGGCCTGCTTCCTTGTGCTCTGTCAGCCTGCGAGAGTCTTTGAGCAGAAGAACTTCGTCATTCTTCAGCCCGTGAACGTGAAGCGACCGCAGCAGCTCACACAGGCCGGCCGGCAGGGACGACAGGGCCTTAGAGGGAAGAGAAAGAGACACAATACATGTACTTGTAGGTCCAAAACTCAATTGTAAGACCTAGAAAATGTTTTGGGAGAATGTACAGAAGCTACGGTGGCCTTTAAGGACCAGAAGACAGGGCCTTAAAGGGAAGGGGAAATACACAATACATTAAAGGAATACTTCACCCATACGGAACTGGCGTTCTATCATTATAAAATCACTATTATAATACAATGAATGAGGTTTTTCTTCCCTCAGTCTTCCCTCAGTCTTGCCTTGGCCCAGCTGTCCTGTTAATCCTCACCCTACATTTTCCCATGTGTGATGTCACACTAGTAAAATGTAGGGTTAGACAGTGAGACCATAAAACACTCTTTCTGCCTTTTCTCAGACGAGGATGAACCGATTTCTAAAATGTTTGCACATTTATACTACATAGGATCTCATAATTCAATACACCTTCATATTCCCACTGGTGAAGTAGGTCTTTT
>CM047516.1:28340874-28363374 GCA_026122265.1 Ammodytes dubius
AAACACACACACACACATTATCATAGCTGTCAGGCGTAGACTACCATTTCTTGTTGACATCCTTCATACATCGACAAAATACACACACACACACACACACACACACACACACACACACACGCACACACACACACACACACACACACACACACACACACACACACACACACACACACACACACACACACACACACACACACACACACACACACACACACACACACACACAGCTAACTAGCAAAGCAGGACGTCACACACAAACACACACACACATCTCCTCCTCATTCCAATTTACATTACAAACAATAATCAAAAACTCGACAGTCACCCATCAACCGCCATATCCTCGCTGCTATGTTGACAAGCTGTCACTCACATTCACTGCTAGGCCTCGATACGTGTGATGTCACCTTATTGTCGCTAGCTAGCCCCTAGCAACCAAGGCTAACAACAACGGCTGATATCGATACAAACGCCTAATAACTAAAAAAATAACCAATTTGGCGGGTAAAAGCAGTGTTTAAGGAGCAAATATAAATGTGCAGCGAGTCATTTTTTACCTCAGCGATGGGTGTTGCGACTCCCCTGCAGCTGTGGACGGTGGCCGCTGTGTGTAGGCTGTAAAGCGCGATTCGTAAACGAGTCGGATGTTTTGAACGTGTCCTGTTTCCGTTAATGATTCTTGATAATTTCTTGATTTCCCCACAACTAAAACCTTGATAATGAGTTTTATACAACTTAAGAGGAGGATACATGATTAGTAGGGTTAATAAATGTGCTTTTAGACTATTTATTTGACCAGAAAATGACATATAGCACATAGCAGGACACTTTAGCGGGCTTTTACTTTGAAATTCTACATCATATATTCCTGAAATTGTATTTAATGACACCGCAAGATGGTCTGCTATTACTCTGACGTAAAATCAGTATGTGTAAACCGATATTTTCCTTGTATTTGTCATCTGAAATCAAAGGGACTCGAAATATGTGACATGGGATTTTTTTTGACTGAATCTCAAAAGTGAACCGAACTCCCCATCGTTTCTTCCCATGAAAACAGGAGCGTTTGAGGCGTCACCAATCGCACGCAGAGAAAATGATCTGTGTGTCGCACTGTCACTGTCGATAGCAGAGCAATAGAGCAGTGAATGAACATAAACAAACCCTGCATTCCAAATCACATACTTTTTCTTTTTACTACACTAGGCTACATACTAAAGTACAGAAGAGTTTTAGGGCCACAGACAGGAGAGAAAAAAAAAATCAGATAAGGAAGATTTTTTTTTCATTATGTCGAGAAATGTCATGAATAAAGACGAATACTCGAAATGCTATGGGAGTTATAGTGGGGCATTTATGTATTTTTAGCATACTACAATTGACGTGCATGCATTGGAACATCATCTCCTCGCTGTAAACCAAATTGCCCTCTTGGGACACTAATAAAATCTTGAATCTTATATATAAAAAATATTTGCATCAATAAGTACAATATCAATAATATGGCAACAGCAATTTAATGCTGAAATAATATTGAAGTTACTTGAACAGTTAAAGTATTGCACAGATGTGTTATTGCGCGGACATGTTTTTCCCATTAGTTTATTCTGGGGTCTCGGGGGAAACCAGTAGATACAGAGGCTACAGATGTTTATTATGTTGGTAGAATCATGGATGGGGGATGGTGTGTGTGTGTGTGTGTGTGTGTGGTGTGTGTGTGTGTGTGTTGTGTGTGGTGTGTGTGTGTGTGTGTGTGTGTGTGTGTGTGTGTGTGTGGTGTGTGTGTGTGTGTGTGTGTGTGTGTGTGTGTGTGTGTGTGTGTGTGTGTGTGTGTGTGTGTGTGTGTGTGTGTGTGTGTGATGGGGGTCGTTGTCTTCGAGCAAGTTGTTGACATCCGGCCCAATTGGTGAAGGTTAAAACTTCCTAGCTGTTTGACCTGTTAAAAAGAACATTGTGTTGTTGTTGTTGTTGCGTAAATAATCAAAAATATGTGAATGGGGGTGCCCTTAGCTCAGTTGGTAGGGCGTCCCCCCCACCCCCCATGGGCCTCGGCCAGCAGCGGACCCGGGTTTGATTCCAGCCCGCGGTCGTTCTCTGCATGTCACTCCCCTCTCTGCCCCATTTCAACTCTGTCTCTACACTATCAATAAAGCATGAAAATGCCAAAAATAAAAAATCTTAAAAAATAAAAATAATAATAATAATATGTGAATTACTTTTTACCATTACTTGAATGGGTTAATAACTCGATCCTAAATGGTTTACCAAACAGTTTCATTTCCTTACCATCCCAGACATTTTCAGTTCTTCTTTTTCATGTAGATTGCGTCTGTCCTCCTAAACTCTGTAACTCAGGGAAATCTAGGCCTAGGATCTGTAAACTGGTGCGTAAACAAAGGGGCTAACACATTAACACAATTTGTTTTCAATGCACAGACAGTATATACAGACAGGTAGACAGGTAGAGATATTCACTGTGGGGCGCCCTTAGCTCATTGGTAGGGCGTCCCCCTCCGGGCCGGGAAAAAAAGTTGCGCAATATAGCTTTAAAATTTGAAAATTTTCCCAATGCAATTTTCTTTACTCTTGTTGTTTAGAAAAAGTGTCTGCAATGACTGTAAGACAATAATTGCTGAAAGTCAACACATTTATGGTTTAAAAAAAAAGTGCATACAGCCATGAGAAAAATGAAAAAAAAAAATTATTTTCGCGATTTTATTTATTAATTTATTGCTTCTTGCAGAGAAAAAGTGAAGGTATAGTCACCTACTGACTGTAAGAAAAAAGTCTATTTGAATTAGATGGTTATGTCTATAAAAAATTGCATACATCCCATGGACCTATAAAGAAAGATACAGCCATGAGAAAAAAAATGAAAGTTTTCTCAGAGGATGTAGAGAGATAATAGCCCCGGGATATGTATGTTCCAAATGAACTGCACAAAAAATAGCATTCTCTGCACTGATGGTCTCGTTTGCTGTTACATGTAATTTATGATCATCAGAGGAAAAATGAGACTGTTTCAGAAATATGTAGGAAATGGTGAAGTGGGATCAGATGTGAAAGTGTTCTACAGTTTAAACTAGTTTTTTTTAATGCCAATGGAATAAAATCAAACCCCAAAACTGTTCCTCATAGCAGCTTTAAATACTGTGTTCAATTTGATTTTCTTAAAGTTAAAAAATTGGGGTGAAATGTTAATTCTATGTCATGATATGAGCGTTTGCATTTGTATAAAGCAAGAGGTAACAAAAAAATAACTGCATACAGCCATGAGACAAATTGAAAGTGTTCTAGGAGGATGTAGAGAGATAATAGCCCCGAGATGTGTCTGTTCCAAATGAACTGCATAAAAATAGCTTTCTTTGCACTGATGGTCTCGTTTGCTGTTACATGCCATTCATGATCATCAGAGGAAAAATTAGACTGTTTCAAAAATATTTAAAAGTTCCTCGTAGCACCTTTACATTTTTTTATTTTTATTTTTTTACTGTTATGTATTGTAGGTTGCCTACTGACAACTGGCCGGGACTACAGCTGGAAATGAGCCAAATAGGCTAAAGCTGCTCCTTCTCAAAGGGACTGTCCACGAAACTATAAACAAATAAACTAAACTAAACTAAACTAAATACTGTGTTGAACTTAGTTTGCTAAAAGTTAAAAAGTTGAGTTGAAATGTGAATTCTATGTCATGATATGAGTGTTTGCATTTGCATAAAACAAGAGGTAACAAAATAGATACAAAAAAGTGCTTACAGGCATGAGAAAAATGTAACGTTGTTAAGAGGACGGTTAGATAATAGCTTGGGGATGTGTCTGTTCCAAATGAAAGTGCACATGTCACAGAAAGCCCGCGGCCTAAAGTCACAAAGCAGCTATTCAACGTTTGTTTGTTTTATGAAACTTTTAAAAATAGCTGCATACAGTAAACTCAGGCACTTTTTCTCACACTTTAAATTGTCTGAATGTTTTTAATGTCCTAGAATTACCGTGTGATGTTCTTGTTGTTTTAGCTTTGTCCAATGTGTAGGCCAAGGTTTTACTGTGTTTTTACTGTGTCATATTGTTGTTGTCTACTGGTTAAGCAAAATGTAGCACAATGCCCAAGACAAATTTCCTTAACAGGACAATAAAGTTTACCCTGACCCTGACCTGACCCTGAAGTACACTGTAATTTGTTTACCGCGAGTGATTCATAACTGTATGTACTGTATATAATAAACTCTGCACAATAGATTTGTTCATGTCACATTGCCATGAGGAATTCTACATTGAAAGGCAAATGCTGTATTATTATTTTCCCTGTAGGGGGATTGGACTTGGGGAGTGTAGTCAAGCTTTGTGTGTGTGTGTGGTGTGTGTGTGGCGTGGTGCGTGCGTGTGTGTGTGTGTTTGTGTGTGTGTGTGTGTTCTGCTTTATGTATGAGTTGAGTCTCTTAACTTCTGCAAAGCCTTCAAATTTGACCTAAAGTGGAAAAATACAGCTCTGGAAAAAATTAAGAGACCAGTCTGGATTTTTCTTAAATCTTCATCTCTACATAACTTATTGAAAATGCTCTAAATGACAAAAAATGTATTGTGAATTTGGTAGAAATGTTGTCAGTAGTTTATATTATAAAACCAAAATGTTCATTCTACTCAAACATATGCCTATACAGAGTAGAACGAGACACACTGAAAATTTGGAGTGGTCTCTTCATTTTTTCTAGAGCTGTATTATCCTCCTAAAAACATTTTTTCAAACTGTTTTCTAAAAATGTACAGCCTATGGTTTTTAAGAATAATTGTTCAGGAGCTTAAGAAAAATCCCAAGAAGAGCCTAGGAAATGTTTCAGTTGTTGATTCTACTGCTAAGAGAAAAAAAACCTGGACGTACAGCAGAAGGTATAAAATCCATGTGCCATCACTGAAGGCTTTACCTCATGTAGATGGCGATGCACCGACAGTGTTGTTGTAATTACTCAGAATTCCTCATGAGTGGCAACACAAGCTACGCACCATAGCTTTACATTTTTGCAGTGAAATCAAACACAGAACAAGGCATAAAAACACGCTGCATATGTATTTGTTTTTATTGAAGAAGAGAGATATGAATCGGTAGCCTTATTGTTGAAAGGCAACCTTTATTAAAATGTACAAACAAAAAAAGCGCCAACCATTGATTTTTATTTATTTCAATAATACAAAAATACACATCTCAAGAGGTGACTTCCAAATCGTAATAAATAGTTAACCATGCATTTTTCTAACGTTAAAAAGGCACAGAAAAACAGTCACTTATATAGATAGCAGTCGTATACAAATGATGATACAAACTACTTTTTTTTTTTTTTTTTTTACCAAAAATCATCCAAATATTAACACATAAGTGAAGTAACTGTAACATTATATTCCAAATGTGAGTAGAACACAATTATACACATCCATGTTAGTTTTTAAACCTTAGGCAATAAATATGCAAATATTCTTAAAAGGAGAAGTAGGTGATATTTTTAAGTGTTAACTCTCTATATATCCATACAGCAATCACTTAAACAGTATGCACAGTTCATAACACAGGTCTCCCAGTCATTCAGTTTTGCAGTAATCGCCAGGTTAAAATTTTGGAGTATCCTGCTCGTTTTTTTTTATCCAATCAGGAGACAGAGCGCTATAAAGAGGCGGGGTCTCTGTGCCCGTGAACGATGATTCGCTGCTCTCCATCGCGGCACTATCTGATGAAGACGGCTGTGTGTTCATGTGGTGGTGACGTAGGGACGAGGGAGGGGACTGCTAACTGCTGTGTGTGTGTGTGTGTGTGTGTGTGTGTGATTGTGTGTGTGTGTGTGTGTGTGTGTGTGTGTGTGTGTGTGTGTGTGTGTGTGTGTGTGTGTGTGTGTGTGTGTGTGTGTGTGTGGAAGATATAGCTCAAAGGAACCATATATCACTTACTTCTCCTTTAATAGCTAAAAAACTTTATATATTTCTTACAAATTAAAACTGTGCCATTGTAAACAAAATGTAAACCAATGAATCTCACTCTTTCTCCCATTAGGAAAACGTCTAAAAAAAAAAAAAAAAACGTGATATTGTCATTTTTATTTTATAATTCCTTGCACGGGTTTTGTTTCGGTTTGTTTAATAAACCAGGCAGTTTGCAGCATTTATTTACAGACTATTAGAAACACAGAGCAAAAAGGGCAGAAAAATGTGAAAGAAAATTCAATTTTTAAGTATGGAAAAAGGTGCAAGAAATTCTCTCGTTTGGAGTCGGGGTCCCACAATACTTTTGATTTGAGATTTTCGAAGCCCCCTGGCAGACACTTTTAGACACACAGATAACAAATGCATGAGTAGGGAAGAGACGATATGAGATTTGTATAGTGAATCAAGATTGATTTTTTATTTTTTTAAGATTTTTTTTTGGCATTTTTATGCTTTATTGATAGTGTAGAGACAGAGTTGAAATGGGGCAGAGAGGGGAGTGACATGCAGAGAACGACCACGGGCTGGAATCGAACCCGGGTCCGCTGCTGGCCGAGGCCCATGGGGGGGACGCCCTACCAACTGAGCTAAGGGCGCCACTAAAAGTATAGTGAATCAAGATTAATAGAACTCGCAATACGTTGATTAAGGGGAATTTGAATGACATTGATATTCATGAATGACTTGAAAAGGCTGTCACTCATTCAGTCCTATGTTGATGTCTTGATTTATTTTGAATAATTTGAAGTTTCCTGAAGGGGGTGCTGCATCTTCCCAGTCATTCCCAGAATAATAATAATAATAATAATAATAATTATTATAAAGTTATTGAGCTGTGGAAAAGGGGTAGGATCCAATAAGTTTATACTTCTTCCTACTCCTTTTCAGGCATATCAATTCAATATGTTATTTGTTTATTTTTTGTTTATTTTTTTGTTTATTTTTATTTGTGAATTCATTTGAACATATATTTTTTTTATTGTATTTTCATGCTTTTAATTTTTTCTTTTTTTGATATGTCTGAAATAAAACTGAATCAATCAATCAATCAATTCCTAAATCCTAGACCTGAAACCTGTCACCGTAGCTGAAGGCTCGGCTTGTCAATTTTCTCACTCTCACACAAAAAAGTGAATTTACTAAGATATTTCGATTCTTTTTCAGTCAAAAACATAATAATTAGGAACTTACTGTGAGAAAATAAAATGGTTTGTTTTTTTAATTACATCCAAAATGACTCCAATAAATTTCAGAGATTTTTTTTTTTTTTTTTTGAGTTTTAAAATATTTTGATTATCATGAATCAAAATTATTTTCAAATTTAAGCCAGGATAATCTTGACATAACATTCTCATATCGTCCCAAATCCTAAACACACACGATAAGACACACACAGCTCGGGAACTGCTACAGTAGAAGTGAATGGGCATTGGTGATTTGATGTGAGGCTAATTTTTAAGAGCATCGTAGAAACAAGGCATCACACAGTATAGCTCAATTTAAAAGCACAAACTAACTGGCAACCACCTTAATATCCAGGATTCTTGCTAGCATAAGGCCAACTGTGTATAAATAGTTTAATTAATCTTATTTAGCAAATGAAAAGAAGGAAAAGCTATGTCTAGTATAGGTGCAATACAATTGTCTATCACCTATCTTTGGCTATGAGTAGCAGGATGAATTTTAGGCCATATTTTAAAGTATTTTTGATTGGAATTTTTAGCATTAATGTATTAATGCATTGCTTGATACACAAAAGGGCAAGACTACAGTATGCTAAACACAGCTGACTTTTGCTGGCATATGCAATTGTAAAAATGTTTATTTTTGACACTGTTTAAAGGACAGTAAAAATGTGAGATATGTGATAGATCGCCCCCTGGTGACTGATTACTGTAATAACCTTCTGATTATTCTGATGTTACTATTATTTAGGGTGAATCGTGAAATTGAGTAAATTGTGCAAATGTTACAATAATAGCCCAAAAAAAAAAAATAATAAAAAAAAATTGTTAAAAAAAAAAAAAAAATAAAATAAAAATAAGGAATTAAAAAATTTAAATTAAGAACTAAAAAAAATAAATAAAAATAAAAAAAGTCACATTTGAGGCACAAAAAAAGGGTCATATATTGAGGCCATAATGTACATACAACAAGTGATTCTCCAGAGGGGCACAACTAAAATTGTATTGAAATTACATGATGAAATGTTGGCAATAGTTAAGTGTACAATTGTTGATAATAAGGTTACAATTTGCCACTGTTGTAGTAGTAGAAACACACACGCACACACACACACACACACACACACACACACACACACACACACACACACACACACACACACACACACACACACACCCATTCACTTTTAGTTTTGTATCAATTGGAAGCACGAAGGAGCAAAAACTACAAACTAGTGAACATCGCTGGAAGAAATGTTAGTTTTTAAGAAGAGTTTATAAGTAAAAAGCTTGTCTGTCCGTCCGTCTGTCTGTCTGTCTGTCTGTCTGTCTGTCTATCTGTCTGTCTGTCTGTCTATCTGTCTGTCTGTCTGTCTATCGGGTCTATCACTTTAAAATTTAAAATCTAATCTTCCTCAAAATTTTTAAGAAGAAGTACATACAAAAAAAAAATCTCTCAAATTTTTCCCATTCCCACTCCGAAAAATATCATATCGGAAAAAAGCTGCAAAGACGGTATCAAAAAAACAAGACGTCAGAGAGAGATAAAATATTGCACCATATTAAAATACAACAGCGTTATTATCGTCCATATATACGAAGGAAGTCCAACCATAACACACACATTAACACGGTGTAATATACACAATTAAAATGTGTAATAAGCTGTTGACACAAACGCATGCCAATATCAGCCATCTACAAATGCATTATAGAACTACATTAACACTTACTTACAAACATTGTTTGCATACACTGGTATACTGTATATACAGTGCATATATACTTATATATATATATTTTATATTATGTACAAACTTAGCATCACATGTAGAAATATACCCTGTAATGCCAGACGTCTTAAAATGTAAAGTTAGTGTTTCTTTCATTTTATTTTGAAAAAACTAAAAAGCTGCACACGAACAACGCTTTTTGCAGAACGCAGATCAACTGCTTTAGAACATATTTAAAAACCGATATCTAACTCCTATTAATCTCCTTAGTGTTAAATTTAAAAGGTGCTCCGAGGAACTTTTACTTTGTGTTGAGTCTAGCGCCCTCCTTTGGACAAAAAGCGGTAGTGTTTTTTACCATGCCAGCTGTTGTTCCTGGGTGAGCGTATACCCATGACAAAGGCATTAAGAAAAACTATATAAAAAAAGTAGCGTTCTTTGTACTGATGGTCTCGTTTGCTGTTACATGTCATTTATGATCATCAGAGGAAAAATTTAGACTGTTTCAGAAATATTTTAAAAGTTCCTCGTTGCACCTTTAAATACGGTGTTCAATTTAATTTAGCTAAAAAGTTAAGAAGTTGAGGTGAAATGTTAATTCTATGTCATGATATGAGCGTTTGCACTCGCATAAAACAAGAGGTAAAAAGTGCCTTCCTTAAAATTAAAATTCCTTTAAGAAAAAAATTAATTCAATAACCCTACAGCTTTTCCTGACTAAAACAAAATCCTTTTGCAACCTTTAAAATGGAGTTAAAGCTACAGTGCGTAACTTTTACGTATAAATGAATGTCGGTTACATTAAAGCCATCGTCCAAAACGAGTTGACACAAAGTTGATTAAGCCTATTATCTCTCAGTATGGCAGCGTTTACAAACTGGTGTCCCCCCCCCCCCCCCCCCGACACTGGTGCAGGAGCTCAGAAAAATCCCAAGAAGAGCCAAGAAATATTTCAGTTGTTGATTCTACTGCTAAGAAAAAAAACCTGGACGTACAGCAGAAGGTATAAAATCCATGCGCCATCACTGAAGGCTTTACCTCATGTAGATGGCGATGCACCGACTAGTGTTGTTGTATTTACTCAGAATTCCTCATGGGGGCCGACAGAAGTTACGCACTATACCTTTAAGACCTACTGGCCTATTAAATTAATAAGAGGAGTGTTCTGAATTTTCTTAGACATTCAGTTTGGTACAACTAAGATATTAATTCCATATATTCATACCGTTAAAAAAATGTCTTATGTCTTACCAATAAAGCACTTTTAACACTAAAAATTACAAAAAAAAATGGCACTTGACTCAGATTTTGGGCACACCATTATCATGCAAAAAAAATTAAAATTAAAAATTAAATTAAAAACTAGAAAAAAAAAAGTTTGATAATTTTTTTTAGACCAAATAAAAAAATAGGATGCGTTCAGTAGTAACAAATGGCATCGTAATACTTTAAGTCACGTTAAAACTTGTTCAAGTGTTATTTCGCACACACACACACACACACACACACACACACACACACACAAACACACACACACACCACACACACACACACCACACACACACACACACACACACACACACACACACACACACACACCCACACACACACACACACGACGCACACACCCACACACACACACACACGCACGCACACACACAAAACCACGATAAAATCAAGACACTAATCATGCAATTAAAGATATCTAAAGTCAAGAGCAAGCATAGCATGCGACAGTATCCCACTGTTTTCAGACACCACACACCAACCTAGATTGTGATGTAACAATTTCAAAATCTCCTCTTTCTTTCCACCCTCAAAAAACTGCTAAAACGACCCTTTTTTTAGGCCATTTCAATGCATTTTGCAGCTCTTTAATATGAGGCAGGGGTCCCGCAAAAATCACCCTTCACCACAGACACTTAAACCCACACTTATGGAAGTCCTTGTTTTGCTACTAGTTTGTCGAAAAAACTCAGTCGGAAAAAAACTTTCAACAGTAGTGAATAGTTGCGTTGCATACCTGATTGTGTGCTATTATGAATGAATGGTTATTAACTTAGAAATGGCTTCTTTTCTGTAGTCCTTTTCTTTTTGTAGTCCAAGTTTTTTGTAGTCCAAAGATCCATGACGACTTCCTGTGTTGCATTTTTCTGTCGTATTCTTTCCCGACCCGTCAATTTGGCACCAAAAACTCTCGCAGACTCAACAGAAGTATCTCGTTCACAACATTTTCGAAAGCTTTTCTTAGACGAGAGATATTCGAAATCCAGCTCTATTTCGAAAAAAAAACAGCATTTTCTCCTACACTGTCTATGGTGCTTCAAAGACTATTCCATAGGTCTAAAAAGGGGCGGAAAAAGTTCGTTTTTTCACCCCAAATTCGCCCAAAACCGGGAGCGTTTTGCATCAATCCGGAGGCTTTACAGGTCAACCATTGAAGCCTTGGCGAGGTCTTTAGTTCCCTGGAGAATTCTCTTCATATGACCCACTTTCGATATCCCCAGATCCTGAAATTAAATAAGAAAATTAAACATATTTAAAAACACAAAAATAGGGACTTTAGGGATTATCCAGCTCTGGAAAAAAACTAAGAGACCACTCCAAATGTTCAGTGTCTCTTGTTTTACTATTTATAGGCATATGTTTGAGTAGAATGAACATTTTGGTTTTTATAATATAAACTACTGACAACATTTCTACCAAATTCACAATACATTTTTTTTTGTCATTAAAGAGCATTTTCTAATAAGTAATGTAGAGATGAAGATTGAAGAAAAATCCAGACTGGTCTCTTCATTTTTTTCCGGAGCTGTATGTCATTTAAAGGCTGTCCAAATATTGGGACGTTTTAGCCTTGGTGAGATCAGCCTGTTGTGAGCTTTTTTTAAATTAATTTCTCTCCCACAAATCTTGATCCCTGTAAAGTTGCCTTTTTTTAAAATCTTTATTTCTACAGGTAAATCCCATTGAGACCGAAGACTCTTTTGCAAGGGAGACCTGTTTTCCTTTCCCACGTTACCATTCACACACCGATAGCAGGCTAACTATCGACATTCACACGAGGCAAGGTGGGTGAAGTGTCTTGCCCAAGGACACAACAACCATGACACAGGTGGCAGGGCGGGGATCGAACCTCCAACCCTTTGATCATCGGCCGACCCGCTCTACCACCTGAGCCACAGTCGCCCCATAACGTTTAAAACGTTGCTGAAGACTCACTTTTTGTTGCATTGGCCTTTAGCACAAGTTGAGCCTTTGACACTCCTCACAATGTTTAAGAACACAACAACCATTCAACAACATTCAACAACATTCCACACGTACAATACAATTTTTTTAGTATAGTTTTTTAGGGTGTTTCTGCTCCCTTTTGTTTTTATTTTTATTTATTTAACCTTTATTTACCCAGGCAAGCAAATTAAGAACAAAATTCTTATTTTCAAGTGCAGCCTGAAGGGGAAGAGGGAGGGGAGTGCTAAAAGTGAAAACAAGGTTATATATATATTACACTTTTACAAAAAATATATAAAATACACTTTAAAAAATTCAATATAATACAATACACTAAATTAAAGTTTTGTATCATGTCTTTCCATTTGTCTTTTGTTAGAGGCAACATTGCAACAGTGCACACACATAATTTAAAACGGTACACATCGGCATGACACAAACACATCAGAACACATTCAAGTCGACATACAGTGTGTGTGTGGATGTATGAACTGTGTATTTTTCGTTTTTTTTTTACATAAACCAATGTCAGTCTCCTGTTAGCTCCACAGGTAACTGAATTTAGCCAGTTTTAAATATCACAATAACCAAACTTTATTCCTAACTTTTAGCACCTTCTGCCCAGCTTAATTTGGTAATAAAAAATACCATATATCAAATACTGCCTTAAGGCCTTTGCACACCGGGCGCGACGCGAATAAACGCAACGTAAAAGCGAATGTTTTGAAATGTGAATTTTGTCGCTTCTCACTTTAGAAGCGACGTCCCAGAAAAATCGAACTCAGTTCGAAAAAATAAAAAACGCAAATTCGCAAAGCAAAACTACGGCGCTGGTGTGGAAGCTTGTATTGACTCTGTGTACGTTCGTTAATTAACGGATTAATCGCACGAATAAAACGCGCCCGGTGTGCAAAGGCCTTTAGATATGTAGATATACAAAAGCCCCCTTTAAATAGATAAATACACTTTACAATTTCGCGTAATTAAATGACATATAAAAATAGGTAGTTGTCCCTTTAGATAAACAGTGTTAGAGGGTTACAGCGAACAGTATTGACCCAAGCAACAACAGTCAGACAGTAGAAAGCCAAGCAGAGCAATGCAGGTTAAAAAACAGCTTCAGAAATATAGTCGGAAAAACAGAGAAAGGGGATAGGGGAGATAGATAGTTTGATTTATAGAGGAGGGGTTGTGGGAACAGGTGTGTGTGTGTGTGTGTGTGTGTGTGTGTGTGTGTGTGTCTGTCTGCGTGTCTGCCTGTGTGTATCTGTTTTTCTGTCTTTCTGCGTGTCTGTCTGTGTGTGTGTGTGTGTCTGTCTACCTGTGTGTGTGTGTGTGTGTGTGTGTGTGTGTGTGTGTGTGTGTGTGTGTCTGTCTGTCTGCCTGTGTGTGTCTGTACGTTTGTGTGCGCGTATATTTTGCATGTGTGTGTCTGTCTGTCTGTCTGCCTGCGTGTCTGCCTGTGTGTCTCTCCGTATGTCTGTGTGTGCGTATGTTGTGTGTGTCTGTCTACCTGTGTGTCTGTCTACCTGTGTGTGTGAGTGTGTGTGTGTGTCTCTCCGTATGTCTGTGTGTGTCTGTGTGTCTGCCAGTGTGTGTGTGTGTATGTCTGTGTGTGTGTCCTTACGTCTCCGTGTGTGTGTGTGTCTCCGTGTCCGTGTGTGTGTGTGTGTGTGTCCGTGTGTGTGTGTGTGTGTGTGTGTGTGTGTGTGTGTGTCTCTCCGTGTGTGTGTGTGTGTGTGTGTGTGAGTGTGTGTGTATCTGTCCGTATGTCTGTGTGTGTGTGTGTGTGTGTGTCTCTGTGTCTCACCGTGTGTGTGTGTCTCTCCGTATGTCTGTATGTATGTGTGTGTGTGTGTGTGTGTGCGCGTATGTTTTGCATTGTGTTTTGTTTGTGCGCGTATGTTTTACATGTGTTGTACGTCTGCCTGTGTGTGTGTGTGTGTGTGTGTGTGTCTCTGTGTCTCTCCCTGTGTGTGTGTGTGTCTGTCTACCTGTGAGTGTGTGTGTGTGTGTGTGTGTGTGTGTGTGTGTGTGTGTGTGTGTGTGTGTCTCTCCGTGTGTCTGTCTACCTGTGTGTGTGTGTGTGTCTCTCCGTGTGTGTGTATGTGTGTGTGTGAGTGTGTGAGTGTGTACCTTCAGGTCCCTCCTCTCCAGGTGAAGTAGCTCTGAGCCGCGGATGTCGTGTCTGGTGAACGAGTCTCTGTATTCCCCCAGACTCATCTGCTCCAACCACACGCCCACCTCGTCTGGACCCCACCTCTCCACTGCACACACACACACACACACACAGGCAGGCAGACACACACACACAGGCAGGCAGACAGACAGACACAGATAGGCAGACATAGCACAGTCACACACATGGATAGACAGACACACACACACACACACACACACACGGACACACACATGGATAGACACACACACACACACACACACACAGATAGACAGACACACACACAGGCAGACAGACAGATAGACAGACACACACACACACATAGCACACACACACAGAGATAGACGGACAGACAGACACAGGCAGGCAGACAGACAGACAGGCAGACACACACACACACACACACACATGGATAGACACAGGCAGGCAGACAGACAGACACACACACACACATAGATAGACAGACACACACACACACACGGATAGACACACACACACACAGGCAGAAAGACAGACACACATAGCACAGACACACAAACACGGACATACACAGGTAGACAGACAGACACACACACACACAAGGCACACACACACACAGGCAGACAGACAGGCAGACAGACATGGATAGACAGACACACACCATAAACACAGACAGACAGACAGACACATACACACAGAAACACATGGATAGACAGACAGATAGGCAGACACACACACACACACACAGTCAAGCAGACAGATAGACATGGACGTACACAAACACACAAACACTCACACACACACACACACACACACACACACACACACACACACACACACACACAGTCATTCACAGACAAACACACACACACACACACGGAGAGGAAGGAGCAGAGAGAGGCTCAGGATGCCTCACTGGTAGGCTACCACTCTCACACAAACACACACACACACACACACCTAAAACTCTCACTCTCACACACACACCACTTTACTTCATTACCCATTCATCATAGGGCTGCAACTAACGATTAGTTTAAAAATCTAATAATTAGGGCGCCCTTAGCTCAGTTGGTAGGGCGTCCCCCCCATGGGCCTCGGCCAGCAGCGGACCCGGGTTCGATTCCAGCCCGCGGTCGTTCTCTGCATGTCACTCCCCTCTCTGCCCCATTTCAACTCTGTCTCTACACTATCAATAAAGCATAAAAATGCCAAAAAAATATCTTAAAAAAAAAAAAAAAAAAATCTAATAATTGGTCGACAATATTTTTTCCTTGATTAACTGAGGAATCGAATATAAATAAAACATTACAAAGTTTAATAAAAATAAAAAGTGAATCGTAATTGTTGCCAATATTTTAATAATAATTTTTTTTTGTTTTCGATTTGTAGTTGCAGCCCTAATTCATTGTGGTTATTCTTATTGGTCTCACAACAGATGTATGCAAATATGTCATCACACACACACACACACGCACACACGCACACACGCACACACACACACACACACACACACACACACACACCACACACACACACACACACACACACACACACACACACACACACACACACACACACACACACACACACACACACACACACACACACACACACACACACACACACACATACAGAACCTCATATATGGTCACAAATGTGTTGAATATATTGAAGGAAAAGATGGAAGAAAAATGAAGTGGAAGGAAATAATAGGGAGAGAGCAAGAGTGGCAGCAGCTGAAGGTTTGGTCAGAACAAGGCAGTGGCCAATGGCGATCGAGGAAAGGCTCAGAGGGGCGGGACATGCAATATCATCCACCAATCAGAACACAGAGAAATTGTAGGAGGTAGAACGCTGTTGCAATCTGCAGGAAATGCAGCTGGCACACTCTTAAACCCCAATAGGACATATATAGGCCTTTACTTATTAAGCCTATTATGCAGATACATACAGTATAGACCCACTTAAAGGAATACTTCACCCGTACGGAAACAGCGTTCTATCATTATAAAATCACTATTATAATATAATGAATGAGGTTTTTCTTCCCTCAGTCTTCCCTCAGTCTTCCCTTGGCCCAGCTGTCCTGTTAATCCTAACCCTTACTGTGATGTCACAAGAAGGAAACTGTAGGGTTATAGACAGTGAGACCATACAACACTCTTTCTGCCTTTTCTCAGGCTAAGATGATCCGATTTAATTTTTTTTGTTTTGCACATTTATACTACATAGGATCTCAGAGTTCAATACACCTTCATATTCCAACCGGTGAAGTAGGCCTTTAATACAGCAACATCTAGTTAGAAAGGGCTTTTTTGGTCACCTAGAAATATGACTTTTAAGTGTTTGAAATGTAACAAAAATTCCCTTGCTGTTTTTTTTTGTTTTCCCCCACTGGTGCAGCCTTGTTCTTCTCCTGATTTTGCACCTTCTGTAGCCATGGTAACAGCATGAATGTTGGGGAGTGTGTGTGTGTGTGGGTGTGGGGGGGGGGGGGGGCGGGCGGGCGGGGGGGGGGGGGTGAGTAGGGTATCAGGGCAAGGGGTGAGAAAAAAATTAGAATAGGACTGTGATTTTTTTATTTTTTATTTTTTTGTGTTTTAAACTACTTATGATTAGTATACAATGCTGTGTATATTCAATCAAAATAAATAAACCAAACTAAACTAAAACTAAAACTAAACCATTCCTACCCAACTGAGGGTAAAAGCACTACCGATTTTGTCCAAAGGGGACGCTAGAATAAACACAAAGGTTGCGTCCCGAATCGCATACTCTTTCTTTTTTCTATTCTACATACTACATCCGACGATAAAAAGAATCTAGTTAGGATGCAGTAGGCATACTATTGGGACATACTTTACTCTCTTATTTCATCATAACATTGCGCCTTGATCTTGTCTCTTGCTTTTATATCCGTCTCATCCCCGTTTGTTTTCATATGGAGGCTTCGTTGATGTGACGTCACTTCACGTGTGCACTGGATTGTGGGTCAGAATCGCCCAAATAGGATGCAGTTTTCAACACTAACAATCTTGGCTGCATGAAGTAGGACATCCGGGTACTTCTAACCATCCTAAATCTGGCCACAAGAATCGGGACATCCTAAATCTTTTTTCTACATACTATATAGTAGAAAGTATGCGATTCGGAACGCAACCAAACTGAAAAGATCCTCGGAGCTCCTTAAAGTGCATACAAGGGGAAAAAATGTCCTTGTCTCATTTTTCCCTCTTCCTTGGCCCCAATACTCTTCCTTTATTTTGTTTGATGGTGAATTTAAATAAAATACAATAAAAATTATGTAATGTAACCAAATGTTGAGTTTGAAAGTGTAAATGAATGAATCCCCAGTCGCATATGAGCGACACAGACCACAGAAAATTATAAGCAGTATTTTCTGCTCACTACTAGAGTGTACCGTTAACCCTGCATTTATCAAGTTCGACTTACTTAAAGGAATACTTCACCCACACGGAACCGGCCTTCTATCATTATAAAATCACTATTATAATACAATGAATGAGGTTTTTCTTCCCTCAGTCTTCCCTTGGCCCAGCTGTCCTGTTAATCCCAACCCTACATTTTACCATGTGTGATGTCACACTAGTAAAAATAGGGTTTAGAGTAGACAGTGAGACCATAAAACACTCTTTCTGCCTTTTTCTCAGGCTAGGATGAACCGATTTCAAAGATTTTTGCACATTTATACTCCATAGGATCTCAGGGTTCAATACACCTTCATATTTCCACCGGTTTTCACCACTTTAACCTGTTTTTGGGGTTAGATTTAAACCCCTTTTCGTACCTGACTGAGGGCTGGTCTTCTTGCCTGCTTTCTCCTTCTTGAATTTGGGAACGATTCTGAACATACTGCTTCGACTGTTCCTCTTTCCGTAACCCAGGGAAACGTCCTGGTACATAAGCACAGTCAACCTATGGCATTTCATTTAGCTTTACTCTCACAAAGCGTTACAATGAAGCGAATGATATATAGTGTGTGTGTGTGTGTGTGTGTGTGTGTGTGTGAGTGAGTGTGTGAGTGAGTGTGTGTGTGTGTGAGTGAGTGAGTGAGTGAGTGTTGTGTGTGTGTGTGTGTGAGTGTGTGTACATAAGCACAGTCAACCTATGGCATTTCATTTAGTTTTACTCAGACAAAGCGTTAGCCATGAAGCGAATGTGTGTGTGTGTGTGTGTGTGTTTGAGTGAGTGAGTGAGTGAGTGAGTGAGTGAGTGAGTGAGTGAGTGAGTGAGTGAGTGAGTGAGTGAGTGAGTGAGTGAGTGAGTGTGTGTGTGTATGTGTACATAAGCACAGTCAACCTATGGCATTTCATTTAGCTTTACTCAGACAAAGCGTTACAATGAAGCGAATGTGTGTGTGTGTGTGTGTGTGTGTGTCTGTGTGTGTGTGTGTGTGTGTGTGTGGTGTGTGTGAGTGAGTGAGTGAGTGAGTGTGTGTGTGTGTGAGTGAGTGAGTGAGTGAGTGAGTGAGTGTGTGTGTGTGTGTGTGTGTGTGTGTGTGTGTGTGTGTGTGTGTGTGTATGTACATAAGCACAGTCAACCTATAGCATTTCATTTAGCTTTACTCAGCTCAAGCGTTACAATGAAGCGAATGATAGGGATGTCCATGGTTAACTGGTTAACCGTTAACCGTTAAGAATATCTTTAACCGGTTAATACTAAAGGTTAAACGGTTAAAAAAAGAAATAAATCTTAATTTCTCTGAAATCCGGACTCTTATTTTGATATCGCTAAACCGGATGTAAGAATGCCAACTGTCGGTAAAGAATGAAACGAGTAGTGTAGGCTACTCTCAACTTTATAATAGGTCCATGGTACACTCCCAGTCACAACTTATGGTCACAACACTCCCGTGTCATATGTTTGTATAATTTAATTAACAGCGTGGGCTCCCGCTAGCTTAACATAGCGCTAGCATTAGCCTTCTTGAGGTGGATGCTGTCCTACATCTATCACCGTCTCAGTGAGTGTGAGGGAGTGACAGACAGCCAGGCAGTGAGTGCCCCTGCACAGACACAGGTCTGCCATGATTGTGTGCCAGGATCAATAGCGAAAATCCGTCATAAAGAAAAGCGTTAAGTATCATTATGCAGTACTGATAACATCGGAGCTTATCAATATTACGGTCTTTCAAAATGTTGCCCCGTGCTCTGCACTACTTAGCACCGGGTTTCGGTAGGCTACCCATTCCCTAAGCCTGTGTGTGTGTGTAAATGTCCCTCTTCAGTCACTTATTGCACTTTCTGCTCCTACATTCGCATACTAGACCTCTTCTCACAACAGACAAAGGTTGCCGTGTGAATGTCAAAATGTAGGCATTTAAATTGGCTACTGGTCCCTGAATTGTTTTTAAATTAATATGCAGGTCCGTGGAACAAAAAAGGTCGGGAACCCTGCTATAATGCTTCATGTATTTCATTATAAATAGGCTACATTAAATCTTAACGGTTAACCGGTTAATAACCGTTAATTCTGGTGGTTAACCGGTTAAAGAAAAAAATCTAGATGGCCATCCCTACGAATGATAAATAGCGAAAAGACATAAGTGATGCATTCATATGCTGTCGGATAACATAGGAAAAAGTTTGTTTCGATGTGGAAAAATGCAAGTGAACCCGTCGGTAAAACTCAGGAACTCAGGAAAGATTTAGCGAAAAAATTATTTTAATGCATTTTTAGTCTTAGTTAAGTCTAAAGATTCAACATTTGCTTGAAAGCATCTATTTTCCCAAAAATGAATTAATCTTTATTTTAAGGGTTTTAATCCTGTCAATGCCCTTAACTTGACGTCATATGTTTCATCAACATGGCAGGTAAAAAAAGATAGTTATGTTAATAATAAGAAACTAATAATCGCTGATTTTAACAAAACGTGTTCTGGATTACAATGTATGCCTTTAAAGGGGCACTGTGTAACATTTTAAGTATGTATTATAAAAATTATAAATGTGACTCCAAATAAAAAAAATTAGAAATTAAAAATCAGGTACGTTAGCTAAAGTGTTGTGTTAAATGCTAATAAATAACTATACTAACAAATTTGTGAATAGCAGCTAACATTAACATTCTGACTGTTCGACTTGAGGAGCACATAAATGCAGCAAGACAGGTGAGCAAGCGGTCGCAGAATGCCTGTAATGTTTGTGGGAACCCTGGATCTTATCGTATCTATCTTACACACATACTACACACAGTGTAATGGGCCAGTGTATTGAGGATTACCTCTTGGTCGTTGGGCTGGAGGATGTGGTACAGCCAGCTGATCTCTAGCAGTTTGGCCAGTTCCAGCTCCACAGTCTGTAGGGCAGTGGAGAGAAGCTCCTCTTCAGGGGGGTCCAACTGCTGTGGGGGGTGGGGAGGGGTGTAGGGGGGGGGGACAGGTCAGATATACATAATATACAGAGGCAAGATCAAGGCGCAATGTTATGATGAAATAAAAGAGTAAAAGTATGTCCCAATAGTATGCCTACTGCATCCTAACTAGATTATTTTTATAGGCAAAAACATTTATGGGGAGTTTTGCCTATTTGGCTTTATAACGTGTACTGCCAAGGGGAACTACAAAAACAAAAAAAACCCAAAACGGATATATGTTTTTTTTCTGCCAAAATTTGACTCTTTCTAGACATGAGTGCAACTGTTTCTAAGTTTGTTCATAGGTTGGAGCAATGACATATGTAAGCATGTTGTTCTGTATAATGAAAAAAACTAAACAATTTTTTTTATAAACCAGAATTGTCCTTTAACGCGACATGAGTGTGTGTGTGTGTGTGTGTGTGTGTGTGTGTGTGTGTGTGTGTGTGTGTGTGTGTGTGTGTGTGTCTGTGTGTACTAACCAGGGACACTCTCCCCAGCAGTAGGATCTCTGTCTCGTTGTAAAGAGCCTTGATGGTTGAAGCCACTTCTAGAGCCGTGATCCTGGTCAGACTCTGCAGACAAGGAGATGTAAAAGTTAGTTAATACACTCAACAAAAATATAAACGCAACACTTTTGTTTTTGCTCCCATTTTTCATGATATGGACTTAAAGATCTAAAATTCATTCCAGATACACAATATTACCATTTCTCTCAAACATTGTTCACAAATCTGTCTAAACGTGTGATAGTGAGCACTTCTGCTTTGCTGAGATAATCCATCCCACCTCACAGGTGTGCCACATCAAGATGCTGATCTGACATCATGATTAGTGCACAGGTGTGCCTTAGACTGTCCACAATTAAAGGCCACTCTGAAATGTGCATTTTTTTGCTTTATTGGGAGTCTGGGGACTCAGAACCAGTCAGTATCTGGTGTGACCACCATTTGCCTCATGCAGTGCAAAACATCTTCTTCACATAGAGTTTATCAGATTGTCAATTGTGGCCTGTGGAATGTTGGTCCACTCCTCTTCAATGGCTGTGCGAAGTTGCTGGAGACGGCTTATGGTGGAGAAATGAACATTCAATGCACGAGCAACAGATCTGGTTGACATTCCTGCTGTCAGCATGCCAATTGCACGCTCCCTCAATGCTTGTGGCATCTGTGGCATTTTGCTGTGAGACAAAACTGCACATTTCAGGGTGGCCTTTTATTGTGGACAGTCTAAGGCACACCTGTGCACTAATCATGATGTCAAATCAGCATCTTGATGATCTTGACGTGTCTGTGTGTCTGTGTGTCTGACCTCGGGGAACTTGGGGTGCGTCTTGTTGATGGCGTGTGAGGCGGCGTTGACAGCATGAGCCAGCTCCTGCTCCAGCAGACCGTTAGTCTTCGCTGCTTCACAGATCCTGAGAGGAAACACACACAGAACATTACAGAGGGCAGGAACTCTTTATTTTCTATATGTTTAACTCTAAAACCTGTGTCCAATTAATAATAGTATTATGGCCACAAGAGTGAGTTTATTTGTGTGTCAGCTGACAGGGACTATACAAATATATAGTCTGTATATTCTATCCGTCAAATGATCAGCATTCGCAATTAATCAAAAAAATCTATCACGCTTAAAATTCTATCATTGTGCATTTCACATCAGTTTTTAAGTCCATATTAAAGGAATACTTCACCCATACGCAACCGGCGTTCTATCATTATAAAATCACTATTTAAGCAATAGCACACGAGAGGGAGCATGTTGTCGCTCTATATCAGCACTGCTGTGATTCGTCCGTCCGTCCGTCCGTCCGTCCGTCCGTCCATCCATCCATCCATCTATC
>CM047516.1:28385874-28390874 GCA_026122265.1 Ammodytes dubius
TAGCTGTAATCCATTACATTCGGATACTGTATATCAGACTGACAACAGCAATCCAAATTCCATAGTCCATATTTCTTAGATAACTATGAAAGAATATTCATTTTAAGACGATAGCTACGTGATATAGCACACGGCAAAAATAATTCAGTAATTCAAAAGTTGAGCAAATATATCTGCTTCCTTTTTTTTGGCTGTGTTGCCAGATAGAGATTACATTTCCAAGCCAAAAATCGCCCAAACACAAACCAAAAAGTACACCAAACTTGGCTGAAAAATGCCCAATCTGGCAACACTGGCTTGTCATTCGCATTGTTTCTGCAGCCTGCAAATTCAAACAGACGCAGAGATAGTTGCTTCTTTCTTTACCAGCCAAATTGGCCAGTTACTTTACAATGTTTCCCGCAAAAGTACATTTTTGCCCGCTTTTGGTGGGCGTATATATTATAAGCCCATTTCCAAGGCCTGGACAGTTCCCATAGTTACTAGTGCCATCCATCTGTTGTTGTTTTTTCTCTGGTTAAAAATCCCAGAAAACCTACTCCTAAAACACACAGCTTTGACAAGTGTATTTAATCTATGAGGAATAATAATTGAAAAAAATTGAAAAGTTAAATGGAGAAACTAGGCAATTAAGATGATCCATCTGTGGGGTGCTTGTGCAGTGGTTAGAGTGGCTATCTCTACCTCTCCAAAACTGTCTAATAAAGTAAGAAAAAGCCAAAATATAACTATGTGTTAGCGTTTGAAAAAAAGGGCTGGAAATCCACAGTGTTGTGCAGGATGTGGTTAAGCCATGAGATAGGTGTGTAGAGTTTTGAAAATTGTGTATAATCAATGAAAAGCGAGCTACAGTTTGGTCCGAATGAACCGCTGCTCTGCATACTGTTGTTAGAGTTTTGCACTTGTCGCTCCAGTTGTGCCCACTGTGGTTTAGCAATCGTAAAAAACTGTAATCAGCACACACACACACACACACCCTTACCATAGCTTTGCACCAGAGACACCTCCAGTCCTGCAGCCGTAGCACACTGCCACAGGTCTTATCACACACGGCACACTTTGCACTGACCGGCAGGTTCCCCTCTAACCACTGGTGAGGCATCGCAATCTGGTGGGGGGGGCGGGGGGGGGGGCACAGACAGACACAGTTAATTTGAACACATTTTTGCATTTCTTATCGAGGGCATGGCGCAAAAGGGGCGTAAGTGACATTTTCAGAATTTTACAGGAGAGCAAAACAAACTTTTTATTGATTGTAAATATTTAATAAAAAACAGCATATTGAAGCAACCTCTACTTAAATAGAGATTAGGCTTCAAGGAATTCATATTTGTAAAAAAAAATTAAAAATTAAAAAAAATTAAAAATTAAAAAAAGTCAGATAAACGTACCCCGTCCTCATCCTCTATGATGTCCTTCCCTATGGAAGCCAGCGTGGTCCATTTACAGTTGTTAGTGGCTCTGACCGCACAGCGCTTATGAGCCTTGAACTTACACACTGAAAAACACAAACAACACACACACATTAGTCAGCTTTTAACAGCAGTTAGCATCATTAAAGACCTACTTCACCGGTGGGAATATGAAGGTGTATTGAACTCTGAGATCCTATGTAGTATAAATGTGCAAACATTTTTAGAAATCGGTTCATCCTAGCCTGAGAAAAGGCAGAAAGAGTGTTTCATGGTCTCACTGTCTAACCCTACATGTTCTCATGCATTGTACCAGGTTTTAGCAAACTGCTATTTTCCACCTGTAGTCCCTTTTGTCTTTATTTTTTTTAGAATGATAAAAGAGACATGATTACTTTTTTAACCAAAGATAGCACCTGTATCTCAGATGGCAGTGAAGTACATTTGAACACTTTAACATCCATCCTGTCATTGTTATGTATATCTAACAAGGTTGACTCAGTATGAATGGGTAGCTATAGCCACAGTCTGCGAGGCCAGACACAGTCACACATTTCACCCATTTTACACTATAGTGTGCGTAATGCATTTTGCACTGTATAAGAAAGCAGAAAGCAATGTAACTGTGGCATGAATACTGAATATAAATGAAGATGTAGAGAAACAAGGAGATCGCATTAGGGCTGAAGAAGCACTTAGCAGATTCATGAATAATATCTGTACTCGGAAACTCTGCTTCTTACAACCGCACCCACAATTTATATCCACACACACATCCACACACAAACACACACACACACACACATGAAAGCACACACACACACAGACACACGTTTGTACGGCTATACTTGTGAGGACATAATGCATCCCCTAGCCCCTTACCCTAACCCTAACCATCCAAACTAAATGTCTAACCCCAACCCTTACCCTAACCCTAACATAAACCTAATTCATACCTGAACCTTAAAACCTAGTGTTAACCCTCAAACAGCCCTTTAAAGGCCTGTCCTTAAAACCTAGTGTTAACCCTCAAACAGCCCTTTAAAGGCCTGTCCTTAAAACCTAGTGTTAACCCTCAAACAGCCCTTTAAAGGCCTGTCCTTAAAACCTAGTGTTAACCCTAAAACAGCCCTTTAAAGGCCTGTCCTTAAAACCTAGTGTTAACCTAAAACAGCCCTTTAAAGGCCTGTCCCAAAGTGAGAACCGGACAAAATGTCCTCACTCTTAAGGTCTAAATCTCAAATTGGTTCTCACAAAAAGTGGTGTACAAGTACACAGACAGACACAATCACACACACACACACACACAGACACACACACACACACACACACACACACACACACAGACACACACACACACACACACACACACACACACACACAGACACACAAACACACTCCTCCCAAATATACAAACTAAGCCAAAGTCATATCCGGGAGGCAAAAGATATTGGTGTATATCTTTAAACTTGGCTTTACCTATACATGCTAGTAAGCGAACATCCAAAACATTAGTTTGATGCTGTACAGTAATGGTCGGCAAAAATTTAGTGTGTTGTGTGTGTGTGTGTGTGTGTGTGTGTGTGTGGTGTGTGTGTGTGTGTGTGTGTGTGTGTGTGTGTGTGGGTGTGTGTGTGTGTGGGGTGTGTGTGTGTGTGTGTGTGTGTGTGTGTGTGTGTGTGTGTGTGTGTGTGTGTGTGTGTGTGTGTGTTAGTGTGCGTGTGTGTGGCACAAATCAATCTCAACCGAACACAGGAAATTGAAGGGGAAATGTACGCGTGTTGATTACTGTGAAACTGTTGTGTGTGTCTGCTCTCCACATTTAATAGAGATACTATCCTTCTGTCCATTTTCTACCAAACTCACACTGTGTTCCGAATCTCATACTCTTTCTTTTTTCTATTCTACATACTACATCTGACCATGAAAATAATCTAGTTAGGATGCAGTAGGCATACTATTGGGACATACTTTAACTTATTTATTTCATCATAACATTGCGCCTTGATCTTGCCTCTTGCTTTTATATCTGTCACATCCCCGTTTGTTTTCATATGGAGGCTTCGTCGATGTGACGTCACTTCACATGCGCACCGGATTGTGGGTCAGAATCGCCCCGAATAGGATGCACTTTTCAACACTAACAATCTTGGCCGCATGTAGTAGGACATCCGGGTACTTCTAACCATCCTAAATCTGGCCACAAGAATCGGGACATCCTAAATCTGTTGTTAGTGCCAATACTCCAATAAAGACATGAACCTCCATCCCAACTCAGAAACAGTCATTCTAGGCTCGTCACAACAACTAGGGACTGTGTGTGTGTGTGTGTGTGTGTGTGTGTGTGTGTGTGTGTGTGTGTGTGTGTGTGTGTGTGTGTGTGTGTGTGTGTGTGTGTGTGTGTGTGTGTGTGTGTGTGTGTGTGTGTGTGTGAGTGTGTGTGTGTGTGTGTGTGTGTGTGTGTGTGTGTGTGTGTGTGTGTGTGTGTGTGTGTGTGTGTGTGTGTGTGATGAACTGATTTAGATCAAAAGCATTAGACGTTGCCTTAATGACTGTGTGTTGCTCCGGACATGAGATTCATGGATTCATTGTAGAGGATAATGAGGAGTGAGTGGAGAGGCACTTACTGTCCACACACACACACACACAGAGGGAGAGACACACACACAGACACACACACACACACACACAGAGGGAGAGACACACACACACACACCACAGAGGCAGACACACTCACACACAGAGGGAGACACACACACATAGACAGAGAGATACACACAGACACACAGAAAGACAGAGAGACACACACACACACACACACATACACACACAAAACACACACACACACACAAACACACAGAAAAGAGAGACACACACACACAGACAGACACAGACAGAGAGAGACACACACACACAGACACACACACATACAAACACACAGGGGAACATCAGCGAAAATTAATATGCAGATGGTGCTTGTTAACGTGTGCTGTCACTTCACACCAGCAAAAAGAAACGTCACACACACACACACACACACACACACACACACACACACACACACACACACACACACCACTGCTATTTCACAGAGGCGAGGTGAGGAGATATGTCGTCACTCGAAAAGATCCATTAACACGTTTTCTTCCCCATCCCTTTTATGGGTAAAATTAGAATTGCTAAATGTGTTTGTACGGCTATACTTGTGAGGACATTCATTGACATAATACATTCCCTAACCCCTTACCCTAACACTAACCATCAAAACTAAATGCCTAACCCCAACCCTTACACTAACCCTAACATAAACCTAATTCATACCTGAACCTTAAAACCTAGTGTTAACCCTAAAAAATGATTCACATCTCATGAGTCAACGCTTATCTAACCCAGAGTGTGACAGGAAAGCATAAGGATACGAAGGAGGTGTGTGTGTGTGTGTGTGAGTGAGTGAGTGAGTGAGTGAGTGAGTGAGTGAGTGAGTGAGTGAGTGAGTGAGTGAGTGAGTGAGTGAGTGAGTGAGTGAGTGAGTGAGTGAGTGAGTGAGTGAGTGAGTGATGGTGAGTGAGTGAGTGAGTGAGTGAGTGA
>CM047516.1:28415874-28418374 GCA_026122265.1 Ammodytes dubius
CAGCCAGAGGGGACGGGGAGCGTCCGCCGCCCGTCCAACACACAGACAAAACACGCCAACACACACGAGAACGAGACAGTCTGCGCAACGCACGCTCCTGCCACCGCGCCACCGCACTGCCAGACTGACACACACACACATAAACACACACACACAGGCGGCAAACACACACACACACACACACACACACAGGCGGCAAACACACACACATATAAACACACACACACACACAAAACATGGTCCACACACAGGCAGGTTTGGTTAGAAGCAAAAAGGAAAGAGTAAAAAAAATTGTTAATAAAAGTTCCAAACAAAAATGTATTGAAAAGAGTTTTTCCTCTGATTTAATGCAAAAAGTGTATTTCCAAAAATATGTAGAATTATTCCTTTAGGATTGGTCTGCTTGTCTCTCAAAGCTAAAACAAAACCATGTGTGTCGGATTAGGATGACTATGAACAGTAATATAAGTTTGGCAGCTTGAATTAAGTCGATTTATAGACGTGTGTCTGTGTGTGTGTGTGTGTGTGTGTGTGTGTGTGTGTGTGTGTGTGTGTGTGTGTACAAGCGTATACGTGCATATATGTGTGTGTGTGTGTGTGTGTGTGTGTGTGTGTGTGTGTGTGCGTGTGTGTGTGTACGAGCGTATACGTGCGTCTCTGTGTGTGTGTGTGTCTGCGTGCCGTGCGTGCGTCTGTGTGTGTGTGTAAAGAGAATACCCCTCACCTTGGCATCCTTGGCGTAGTAGAGCGTCCTGCCTCTCAGTTTGAAGTAGCGCTTCTTCCACCTCTGAAACGAGCTGGTCTGTTTCAGCAGCAGTCCTTCCTTTATACTCGTCTGCACGGACACAAAATGCAATAAAAAATATGTTAACTTTTTGATTTGATTTGATTTGATTTAATTCAATTTATTTCAGACATATCAAACATACAAAACAAAATGAAAAGCATGGAAATACAATAAAAAAATTATGTTTTCACAAAAAACAAAAAAAGAAAACAAATTATCTGTATTGCTGAGATATGCCTGAAAAGGAGCAGGAAGAAGTATACACTTATTTAATCCTACCCCTTTTCCATAGTAAAAATAAATAAAAAATAAAAAATAAAAATATTTATTATATTCGCTTCTCTTAATCCATATACCATTTTAACATTTCAATTTTATTTGCTTCTTTTATTCGCTTTTAAATGTTTTATAATGTGTTTTATGTATTCTAATCTTGCCCCTGTAAAGCACTTTGAGTGGCCTTGTGTCTGAATTGTGCTGTAGAAATAAACTTGCCTTGCCTTGCCTTAAAATATGTTCAAAAATAGTTTGGTAACGCTTTATATTACGTAGACACTCATCAGCATTAATTGATGCTTAATTAATGCTCAGTTCATCCTGAGTTAATGTAGGACTCATGTAAGACTCATGGAGGACTCAGCCATGAATGAATGGTTACTCCATCAGTAACTAATCAGAAGTCAGTCTTAATTACAGACTGAGTCTTTAATGATCATTGCTTACCTAAGACATATATTACAGATCAACTCAGACATGTTTCTTAAAATGTATTAATACTATTAATTAATTAATTACCATCACTGAAAACCGTGAATTTGAAGTCCCATACATTAATTAATAGTTATGTGTCCCGCTAAGTAAAGTCACAACATTTTGATATATTACCTAACGATGAACTAAGACGGTTTAAGAGCATTATTTCACTTTAATATATTAGCATGGAAAACCATGTCAATTAATGGTTAGTTAAGTGTCATGTGCCCCGGTAAGTAAAGCCACAACATGATATTTTTGCAAATCATTACCTAATGATTAACTAAGATGGGCTAAGAACATTGGTAGCATGGGAAACCATGTCAATTAATGGTTAGTTAAGTGTCATGTGCCCCGGTAAGTAAAGCCACAACATTATAATATTTTTGCAAATCATTACCTAATGATTAACTCAGACGGTTTAAGAGCATGATTTCTCTTTCAGACGGTGGTGACAAATATCAGTACAAAACTGTTATAATATACAGGTCTGCATTCCCGTTGTGATTTAACATACGCTACTATATTCATTTAATTGAAGACCATCATTTGGGATTTTAACAGTTTTATTGTATTCAAAGTAGTTTCTACCTAAAACGTTAACAATTTCTGTTTAATGAACATACACAAAAATATTTAATAATATCAAGCAATCTTCATTTACTAGCTTGAATGCTGCTAATCTGCAATTGCTGATTGATACACAATTGTGTTCCTGTCAACTTTCATCTTGCTGTAGGCATCTCATTTGGCAGAGCCACCCTTGACAAGCCCAAGGACCTTGTAGTAACGCTCGATCAACTCTTCAGGAGATTTTACTGAAAGACAGGAACAAAAAGTGTGTGTAAACATCATCAAAAATGTATCACAAATTAACTTTTCAAACACTTATATCTAACTTTCCATAATAATTACTAGCACTATTCTGAAAGTCATTACAGAAGGGTTTGTTCATATGTT
>CM047516.1:28433374-28435874 GCA_026122265.1 Ammodytes dubius
ACACACACACACACACACACACACACCAGACACACACACACAGACACACACACACACACAGAAAGAACCCACCGACCCACCAATAACAACTCGGAGACCTTTGCTAGCGCGATGTCAACAGGCTAAGCTAAGCTAAGCTAAGCACGCTAATACAATTTCAGCAGAAGTGCTCCATACTATACCATTGTGATGGCAACTCAAGTGAAATGCACTGTTTTGGGATGTAGCCTATTTGGGCAAAATTAACATTGGCTGTCTTGAAAAAAGCCCTACTAACGTCCTCCCTCATACATAGGCTACTCAACATGTAGGCTACAGTAGCCTACTATACTAAAAGCCCTACTAACGTTCTCCCTCCTACATACTCAACATGTATATACTATCCATTGTGTATGTGAGGTTTGTCGGACCGTTTACACTGAAGTATACAGAAGCATTAAATAATTTAAAAAAAAAACGTATGTAGCCTATCGTTTGAAAAGATGCAATGCATTGTGGGGCGGTTGAGTAGGAAAGTAACCTATCGATCCATAGACAAAAAAGTACTCATCCGGGCATTTCTCGCCTACTCAAACTCGCATTCACAACCACACCATACTCAAATTGACATAAACATTAGTATGAGTGGGAGGTTAGTAGGGCTTTTAGTATGAGTAGGACGTTAGTATGAGTAGGACGTTAGTATGAGTAGGACGTTAGTAGGGCTTTTAGTATGAGTAGGACGTTAGTAGGGCTTTTAGTATGAGTAGGACGTTAGTAGGGATTTTAGTATGATTAGGACATTAGTAGGGCTTTTAGTAGGCCTATGAGTAGGACGTTAGTATGGCTTATCCAACTCAGCCAAGGTCTATGTGCCTGTCAATGCAATTAAAATCCCTTCAATACAGGCCTAGATTACTGCAATCAGAGCATATATACATCACGACTCAATTTGCTTAAAACTATATTCTATCTAAGCCGCCATTTAGCTGATGAACAATGTGCAATAGAGTAATGCACAGTAAATAGGTTAGCGCTTTAGCACTTAGCAATTTGCTCATACGTTTTAGTGCAATATAGTGCTCTGTGTAATAAACATATTAACGCATGCAGTTTATCCCCTACACCTTACATTGTTATGCAATAGAAGAAAAGTGCATTTTAAAGCTACAGTGCGTAACTTTTTCATATAAAAATTAATGTTGGTTACGTTCAAGCCAATCGCCCAAAAAATGAGTTGACACAAAGTTGATTAAGCCTATTATCAGCTCCACTAAACTCTCTCTGTATTTCTCAGTATGGCAGCATTTACAAACTGGTGTCGCCCTCCTAAACACTGGTGCAGGAGCTCAGAAAAATCCTCAAGAAGAGCCCAAGAAATGTTTCAGTTGTTGATTCTACTGCTAAGAAAAAAACCTGGACGTACAGCAGAAGGTATGAAATCCATGTGCCATCACTGAAGGCTTTACCTCATGTAGATGGCGATGCACCGACAGTGTTGTTGTAATTACTCAGAATAGAGTACAAGATCCTAACAAGTCCAGTCTAAAGTCAGTATATGTTTTTAGTCAATTCTGAATTTAACAGAAATTCCTCCCAAAAATTACCTGTTTTAGGGCCCAAGAAATGTTATAATTATTTGCATCCATGCAATACAGCTCGGAAAAAATTAGGAGACCAGTCTGGATTTTTCTTAATCTTCATCTCTACATTACTTATTGAAATGCTCTTAATGACAATACTTTTGGGTGGAATTTGGTAGAAATGTTGTCAGCAGTTTACATTATAAAACCAAAATGTTCATTCTACTCAAACATATGGCTATAAATAGAAAAAAACGAGAGACACTGAACATTTGAAGTGGTCTCTTCATTTTTTTCCAGAGCTGTATAACCTCTAGGTAAGCACACTAGTACACTCATTTGCATATGAAAAGGGTTTGGCCAGACATTCCCGGGGCCTGTAATGTTTCTAAGAATAGCCGCGTGCTGAATAATGTATAGTTGGCGTAGAGTGAAGTGGTCAATAATTAAGTGGAGCCATTGAGTGAGTGAGTACGCCACTCGTGCGCAGTGTAAAAGGTAAGGTGGGCCACGCAAAGGCCAATATATTCTGGAGATCGCTTGTTGTCAAAATCATAATTTGCTGGAGTTAATACACAGCCTAGGCTCTGTAAACTGGCATGTTAAAAAGGGTTAGTGTATAGTGTATATTCTCAAAGAGGGCCAACGATTTTTTTTTATATTATTGTAAGTTCAATACTTTTTTATTTTTTTTTTTATATTTTTTTTTGGCATTTTTGTACTTTATTGATAGTGTAGAGACAGAGTTGAAATGGGGCAGAGAGGGGGAGTGACATGCAGAGATCGACCGCGGGCTGGAATCGAACCCGGGTCCGTTGCTGGCCGAGGCCCATGGGGGGAGGAGGGGGGACGCCCTACCAACTGAGCTAAGGGCGCCCCCCAATTAATTCTTAATCTATTCATCAATACTCAGCCTGCACATCAAAATGCCTTAAAAT